>APFE031072800.1:11322-77396 GCA_000404065.3 Pinus taeda | reverse complement strand
AATAATGGCAAACAAATGTGTTTAAGGCCTACCTCATGTCCAACGCAAGTTTGGGGATGCCTTCGCTCCTTTGATCCAAGTAAGTTCCTTTGTCACAAACCTGCAAACAAAAACAAGGAAAATGATTAAATAGCACCTGAATAACCAGTATTATAAAACATATTTAACATGAAAGTCAAGGAGTCCATGAAACAAATAACATGAGATACTTGTTGAGAAAAATGAACTTGATTGTATTAATTCAAAAGGAGAAGAACCTTACAACCTTTGCCTTGACGCTGTACAAGCTCCTTCCAGGGTCCAACAAGAAGTCTCCTCTACTTTGACAAGCTACTCACTCCCTAATGGGGCCAAAAAGGTATGTGATCTCTCCTCTTAAGCTCAAATAGGAAGTCTTGATTTCACTAGCATTTACCCTCAAAAGTTCAGCTTCTAACCTCCCTGGCCACAGACCCAATGCCTCAATTTATAGTGCAATGGAGATTAGTTACCAGCTCCTCCTTCAAAGGGATAGATTCCTCCTTCAAAGGGATAGCTCCTCTCAACAAGGGATTAGTTCCTCCTATGATGGGATGCATGAACCACTTGGAGCGAACAATCCACGTAACAAATGCTTCTAGAAAACTCTAGAATTAACCCAAGATGAGTTTTTTAAGATAAGATTGCGCCTTTTGACTTTACAGGGGTATGCACCTTCCCCTTTACATACAGAGCGTATAGGTACGTAGATACCTTGAACAAAAGGTGCGGGCCCGTAGGCAAAAGTAAGAGAAAGTGCGGAACCAGAGTTACATTGCTTTTTTGATGTCTTTCTCTCATTTTTCAAGCTTGTTTTGAAGAGCTGAGGTTTAAGACTTTCTTAGGAAGCTGGTATAGGTAGTGATAGGCCTACATCGACTGCGAATAATCAAGGTGATGATATTTTTGTGTAACAAAGAACTCCTTTGTTATCTCATCATCATGACCTTGAATTCTATCACAAAAGGTCATCCAATTAGCATGGGTGAATAGGTTCACCATCTCGGGAGTTTCACACAATTTTCTGGAACCCGAGGGTTCCTTTCTAATAAACCCTCCTAGCATCATGAGAGTGCTATGTTTTGGTTTGTGTTCTGATCAGAAAGGGAAATTTTGTTTATGGTTTCCTCCCTTGAACTTGAAGACAGTGTCCCTTAGGTGTTTATGTTTTAACCTTGCACCAATTTCCTAGTTTTAAAAACTTGGCTGTCCGCGTATAGGAGGACTTTGGTTTCCCAAGACAAAGTGCAGAGCTCAATTTCCACCCTTAGAATACATAAAATTATGAAAATTCAAATACTTCATATGCAGGTTAGCACTCATGGTGCTTCATCCTTTTTTTTTTAGGAGAAATTTTTTTATCAAGGACCATGGAGGAGAGTTTTGATGCAGAACTGATTAAGTAATTCCGAGAAACACACAGGCAAACCACTATTTTCAACTCACAGGCAGACTTGTCTCTGACTTGCTTATTCAATATAGTTAAATTCATCACCTTTTGAACACACCATGCATGGAAGAGTGTTTTTCGAGCCAACCTCTTTTGGGACTCCAAATTCGTCGAAGAAAAATCCATTTTCTCTGCTCCGGAAGGCTATGCTATATTTCCCATAGAGCCTCTTCCTGTAGAATGCTTTACCGACTTCAGTAGGATGTCACGAAACTTATGAACGAGCCTGGGATGCGGGAGAATTTTGAAACAGGCCGAAAAGCTCAGGTTAAACAGACTGCGGAGGAGGAGGACGCATACTTTGATGAGAGCGGTTGCAAGTGTAAATGAACCACAGTTAACGTGGGTTCCTCGGCCGAGCATTTCTGAATTACGGCACAATTCATGGCAAGGGTGTGAGGTGGCTAGGTGTACGTGGCCACATGTAAACTGCAGTGCTATGATGAACTGTATGTTCTCTTCCTGGAATCCCTTACCATTAGTTGCGCTGGAATTCAAAATCTCTACCACTGTCTGTTTTTTTTTTCCCGTGAATGACTACACACGTGTGCTAGTGATCCCTGGATGAGTGCAATCGAACTGGCTAGCTTTCTAGCTGAATCCTACCATTTCATTTGTTCATGCAGTTCTTAAATTAGATTCATGCAACAGAGGAACGAGTTTAGTCACGTACCTGGAAGTCGAGCGTGGCTGTTGTGAGGTGTTGTGGCCTTTCATTTGCTGCATGCATTTGATTATGTGGTTGCATGATGGCTTGGTTGCTGATTCATGGTCATTTTCCTTGTGCAGGTGTCCTCTAGTCAGATCTACATTGCAGGAATTTATTTCCACGTTCAGATCTGCACCCTCAAATTGTTGATGTTGAATTTCCATAAGACAAAAACTTGTTTCCGCCATTGCTCTTGAACGATAAATCATATCAATCTGAAACTTTCTAAGCATGTGTCTATCATCATTGTGCACCTCCAAGAGAAAAATTGTGATCAATGGATGCACAGATTTTGAGAAAAATAGGAAATGGTTGAAGACTACAGAGATAAATTTCTCGGAAATCGTGCATCAGAATCAGCTGAAACTGCTTGGGTAGGTTACTATCACCCATATGCATCTCCCCATGAAACAGGTTTTGAAACGGATGCACAGATATGAAGAAAATGTAAAAATGGTTTAAGGTGATGGAGGCTAATTTCTTGGAAACCGTGCACCAGAATTGGCTGAAATTGCTCGAGCATGTTTCCATCATCCTTATACAATTCCCCATAAAGTGGTTTTTCAAATGGATGCACGAGTTTCAAGTTAGGGAAAAAGCAAATTTCAGCACTATGTCTTTTTGCTTCCAAGCATTCTGCAGTTTTTTGCATGGTAAGAAAAATGAGCTTGCGCTATGATGCAGGCATGGAAATGATGGAGGAGAAGTTTGAAGAAGGTAGGAGGACTTATGAACCCTTTAGGAAGCTATCATGTTCGCCAAACCACCTTTTTGAAATCCATTTCTAGCTTCCTTTAATTTCTACATGAACTTCCTATAGAAGCACAATAAGGCGTAAAAAATGATGGAGAAAGGTGAGGGATGGAAACAGGGGTGCCTGCAGGCCTAACCAACAAATTCCAACCATCAGATTCCCTTTTAAAATTGAATTTGGTTCATCTGAAGGTTCTACAGGATGTTTCTTGTAGAAATTCAGAACTTCCTGTAGAAACGCTTGGAACTTCTTGTAGAAAAATTTGGAACTTTCTCTAGAAAGCCCAGAACTTCCTATAGGAAGCCCAATTTTGACATGAATGTGACCAAATCCTAGGAGAGGTGAGTGGCCATGGAGGAAATGTCTGAAGGGATGTCTTGGAGCCTGGTACAGACTCTTGTCCTCATTTTCCACGCCCCTCTTTTCCTGCAATGTATTCACTGCAACTTGCAATTTTTCACAGAGATTAGTCTTGTCTCCTTTTTCTTTTTCTCTTTCTTTTTTTTTTTGAAAACAACTAGGGCACCTCATGGAGGTTTTCACCCTAATTGCCTGCCCTGGGCGCCTCCAAGGGAGGATTTCACCCAGGGATCTTATTCTCTCTTTCTTTTTCTTTTTTTTTTCAACCCATTGACCACCTCATGGAGGTTTTCAATCAATGAACCAATCTAAGGCTCCTCCGAGGAGGTTTTCACCTTAGATTTTTCCTCTTATTTCCATTTTTTCAATTTTATTTTTATTTTTATTTTTTTACCCTACCCTACTTGAAAAAAAAATCATTCTGAAGTATAAGAATACTTTCAATGGAGCCATATGCACATTGAGATTAGAGACAGAATGATGTGGAGGCTGTAAATGTATGCTTTGACAGCTATCCAGATTTCAGAGACCAAATGATTTTACTTTGGAGGGATTAGGCATAACTGAAGAAGAGAGCACTACTACAACTTAGTGACCATCTTGTTATCACTCAGGTTGTCCCTAGGCTCCTAATAGGGATATGGCCGAGGTAACCACAAACCAATCTTCTGATTGCAGGTTCTAGCCCACCTGCAATCGGAGAGGGCTCTCTCCTTTTGATTCAACCTTAGTTGATGATTTTAGGCTAGCTTTCTGACTTCAAGGGAGTGTTTATTGTGATCGGAAAGAAGGTAGGATTCTTGAACAAAGAGGCATAGTAAGGTGTGATAAGTTTCGAACCATTGGGCATGGAGTCACAGATTGAGGCTTGCGAGCGTTTTCTTGGTCACAAGGGGATACGGAGCGGGATAGCCACACAGGATACAATTCTCTGTCTGCTGAAAGTACGAAGTGAACATCAGGGATGAAAGGAAAAGGAGAATCATTTTATCATGCTGACAAAGAGAAGTGGATGAGTGGGATCCCGGAGCAGTTAAGAATTCCTAAGACATGCACTCATATGTGAAAGAAACAGCGTAAACCAGATCATTTAAGAATAGAAGCTCATAACTGTTTCTGAAGAAAACATTAAAAAAAGCAGAAATTGAACTTAAGGTGTATTGGAACAAATCTTAAGCTATTCTTTTTTCCTGCAATTTAGAAAGGCAGAAAGGTGGTAAAAAACATAAAATAAAATAGAGGAGAGGAACACTTATTGGATCATGTAGAAGCACACGAATTCCGTGATCATTCCTTGGCCAAGAGAAAACATCAAGTTGTTTCACAATCCATGCTTTCAGCAATATTTGATTATGGAAATTATGACAGTTACACTGCGAGTCTTTGCTCAGAGAAAATGCTGGAAAGGAGACTGACCAACAACTACTACCAACCAACCAACCCCTCACAACATTGCTTAGGGTGGTATTTATAAAAAAAATATCGGAAAGACATCATTACAAGTGACCTTGACAGGTCTGCTTAGAACTCTTCAAAATTCTAAATGCTGCTAGAATTAAATGCAAGTAAATCTTTTTGGCTGCGCTAGGGGCAGCTGGAGTGATTTTGCTTTGGGGGCTGCAGTTCGGCTCTGGTGTGAATTGAATGTGCAATAATTATGATTTGAGAGATTCAAGTAGTTTTGCCCTCTTTCTATGAATCTGCTGGAAGATATTAAATGTTTCTCCTACTTCGGTCGCTGCTCAAAATATTCGTTGATACACTTTGCCACTACATTAATGGCTTCCGTCGTCGACTGATACTCTTTGACATGCTTGATGCCTGCTGATTTGATCTGATACACTTTAAACTCTGTGATTGATCTGCTGTTGTCTTTAAACCAGATCCTTTTGGCACGATCGGGCAATTTTCGGGCTTTTTCAGCGCGCAATGGGCTCAGAAATTAGAAGAGTCCCTGAAGATTCCTCGAAATGGCCTATTTCCCGTAGCGATGCGCGATTAGCGCTTCGCGCTAATTTTGCATCAGAAACTGCCTCGGTTTCTTGATCTGGAGCTCCGAAGTGCGATTTTTCTTCCTGCGTGAAGTTTTCGGCTTTCTGGCTGCTGACGTAAGCATGGCGTCGGCTGTACGGCGGATGACGTCAGCTGTGGGTCCCTAGTATAGAGTGACGTGATGAGATACTAGAGGTAACGTGGTGAAGAGACTCCGATGCGATATCGCAATATTGCGTCGGCAGGGAACGGCGAGTAATTGGGTTGGACACTTGGCGCTTGCGACTGCCGATCGGCGATATCACAATATCGCATCGGCAGATACGGAGAGGTGAATGAATTGGACGCTCGGTGCTTGCAATCGCCGATGGCCGATATCGCAATATCGCATCAGAGGGGAACGGATGGGTGATGACTTGCATGAAGATGAGAGTGTGAGGTTGCGATGCGATACGGCTTTGAGGAGGAAATAGCAAGTAAGTGGGTGTGAAGGGCATTTGAGGTTTCGGAAGGGGTCTGATTACCTCAGAGGGATTTTATACTTTGGAAGGAGTCCATTGTATCTGGGAGGTGGTTTTGGAGGTCAGGGGTTCTTGCTAAGTTTTAGATAAACTGAGCAATTCCCGGGAGTTCTTATGGTTATTTTTCAACCAAGGGGAGGGATATTATGTAGGGGGATTTTACTTAATATTAATAAGGGGATGGGAAGAATAGGGAGCTAAATAATAATGTTAGTGGTTAATATGGAGATGGTAAGAAAGCGCTAAGTTCGGGAGAGCTTAGTCTGTTACAAGGGGATAGGACCATACTTTAGGAGAAAATATGGAACAACTTTGAGTAAAGCAAATCTTTACTCAAGCCAGTGTTATGAAGATGATGGAACTTAAGAGGTGTCAAGTAGATCTTGACCTCTTTTGGGGAAATTAGTTAATGATTGAGGAGAAGAGAGAAGGGGAGTCAGTTATACCTCTTTTGAGCCTTTTTTGCACACAAATCCTTGCTGATTATGTTCTGCATGATATGACACATGAAAACCTGGAACTGGTCAGCAATTCAACAACCTCAGAACTACCTACCCAGCCTATTTGCCTAGCATTTTTTCTTCTTTTGCTTGGGGGTGCACTTAGACTTGCAAACCCGTCATTCATTTTTCTTTTGATGCTTTTCCTATCTACATACTACCCTTATTTCTTTCGGAGCCCAGATTAAGCTGTTGGGCTCCTCTGCTTCTCTACCTATCTAAGAATCTGCCAAGATTAAACTGTTTGGACAGATTTACAATCTCTATATTCTAAAACAAGAAATTTAAACCTAGGGAGACCAAGATTAAACTATTTGGACAAATTTACAATCTCTATATTCTAAAACAAGAAATTTAAACCTAGGGAGACAAAGATTAAACTGTTTGGATCTCCCTTTAACTAAAAATAGCGATGCTGGGATAGCTTTACAAAATTTGAAGGCAATTGGATGAACTTGAAGTAGCCTTTTTCACTTGGAGACTGTTTGAGCAAATATGGAGCATTGCAGCAAGCAAAGTACGCCATATTTGGCCTGTGAAATGCCAATCATGAAAAATGAATAACCTGCTGTAGTAGGAAGCTAATAGTGGCTCCACTCAGGGATGGTTTCTCCTTGTGAGAAGTCAATAACAGGAGGCCAGAATGCCTTGGTTTTTAGTTTCTTGCTGTCTTGTGCAAAACTTGTTTTCTCCGGCCGCTTTATTCCTTCTACCTACCTACCCTAACCAATAGTTACTTTGCCGTTAGGTGAAATCAAACAACCAGTGCAGCCATTTATGCAACTGTGAAACGAGATAAACTTGCTGACTGATAGTTTCTGAACGTAAAAGTATCATTTGGGCATATGCTTTTATAACCAAAATTGTGGCATCTATCACTTGCTGCTGAAGCATGTGGTCTTCATTGAGAAAACAAATTAACAAAAGTGGGTTAAGCCGAAGTTCCGTGTAGTCTGCAATTGGATCGATGAACTTATCTTGCGAGAGAACTTCTTTTGCTTCTTCTGGTCAGACAGAGCGGCTGAGTCCTCGGTGGTAAGCCTGGCAGTCGACCATTCTGTTTCTGTCTTGTCAATAGAATCATGCAGAGTTTGTGAATCAGCAGGTAGCGGTATCTCCTCCTGAGTTGGGGACGGGAGACTTCAGCATGATTCAGGATCTTCTGGGTCAGATGAAGTAGTTGCATCTTCGGTAATGAGCCTAGCAGCTGATCCTTCTGTCTTTCCCTTGGAACCCAGATCATACAGAATCTGCAGGTCCTCAGGAAACAGTGTTTCCTCCTGAATAGGGAAATGGAGACTTCAGCATGATTCCGGGTTCTTTGTGTTGGATGGAGTAGCTGCATCTTCGGTAATGAGCCTAGCAACTGATCCTTCTTTCTTTCCCTTGGAACCCAGATCATACTCAAACTGTAATTCAGGAGCCAACACTATTTCCTTGTGAACTAGAGGAGGAAGATTTTGGTAAAACTCTTGAGGGTTGTGGAAATCATAAGACTGTCTCTGAGCTCCCAAGAGTTCAATTTCATTCTCATATTTTTCCACAACCAACTCAAGGAAAAGTTTATTCCGGCCGCCTGGTATTTTTGACAATACCGCTCTGAAAAATTCTTCATTAAGCTCAAACTCTGATAAACTTTCTCTGCATTTGTCTAAAGCTTCCTCAAAAGGAAGTTCCTCCCAGGATTCGGTCATTCTCTCTTATTGTTAATACATGGGGTGCTTGGATGTAACATTTGGTTCGTTCCTCAGTGGAGCCTTTGATTGAAATTGAAGTGGAGTCACCAGGTGGATGCCTAGACTCTGAAGTGCCTGATCTCTGTCCACCATCAAAGATCAGAACTAAGCGTGACAAGCTTTGAAGAACAGGAGCACTTCCTCTAGTGGGGTTTAAAGATGAACAGAGCGCTTGAATCCCCAATGGAGTGCGCAGATACAGGTCGACCGAGGCTTTTACAAGTCGGTTTCTTCCTCTGTAGGGCTACAGACTGGTTGCATTGATTTATCTGAGGAGGTCCCCAGTGGAGTCGCCATTATGTTATCACTCAGGTTGTCCCTAGGCTCCTAATAGGGATACGGCTAAGGTAACCACAAACCAATCTTCTGATTGTAGGTTCTAGCCCACTTGCAATCGGAGAGGGCTCTCTCCTTTTGATT
The DNA here is from genome assembly GCA_000404065.3 of Pinus taeda. Lineage (NCBI taxonomy): Eukaryota > Viridiplantae > Streptophyta > Pinopsida > Pinales > Pinaceae > Pinus > Pinus taeda. Next base: position 68,936 of record APFE031072800.1, on the reverse strand, counting down.
CAACCTTAGTTGATGATTTTAGGCTACCTTTCTGACTTCAAGGGAGTGTTGATTGTGATCGGAAAGAAGGTAGGATTCTCGAACAAAGAGGCACGGTAAGGTGTGATAAGTTTCGAACCATTGGGCATGGAGTCACAGATTGAGGCGTGCAAGCATTTTCTTGGTCACAAGGGGATACGGAGTGGGATAGCCACACAGGATAAAATTCTCTGTCTGTTGAAAGTACGGAGTGAACATCAGGGATGAAAGGCAAAGGAGAATCATTTCATCATGCTGACAAAGAGGAGAAGTGGATGAGTGGGATCCCGGAGCAGTTAAGAATTCCTAAGACATGCACCCATATGTGAAAGAAACAGCGTAAACCAGATCATTTAAGAATACAAGCTCATAACTGTTTCTGAAGAAAACATTTAAAAACGCAGAAATTGAACTTAAGGTGTACTGGAACAAATCTTAAGCTATTCTTTTTTCCTGCAATTTAGAAAGGCGGAAAGGTGGTAAAAAACATAAAATAAAACAGAGGGGAAGAACAATTATTGGATCATGTAGAAGCACAGGAATTTCGTGATTATTCCTTGGCCAAGAGAAAAAATCAAGTTGTTTCGCAATCCATGCTTTCAACAATCTTTGATTATGGAAATTATGACAGTTACAGTGCGAGTCTCTACTCAGAGAAAATCCTGGAAAGAAGACTGACCAACAACTACTACCAACCAACCAACCGCTCACAACATTGCTTAGGGTGGTTTTTATAAACAAAATATCGGAAAGACATCATTACAAGTGACCTTGACAGGTCTGCTTAGAACTCTTCAAAAATCTAAGTGTTGTTGGAATTCAATGCAAGTAAATCTTTTTAGCTGCGCTGGGAGCAGCTGGATCAGAATAGGTGACGAGGTGGCCCTTGGGGACCAGATGCGGTGCTTCTGGAGTGATTGTGCTTCGGGAACTGCAGTTCGTCTCTGGTGTGAATTGAATGTGCAATAATTACGACTTGAGAGCTTCAACTAGTTTCACCCTCTTTCTATGAATCTGCTGGAAGATATTAAATGTTCTCCTGCTTCGGGCCGCTGCTCAAGATATTCACTGATACTCTTTGTCGCTACATTGATGGCTCCCGCTGTCGAATGATACTCTTTGACACGCTTGATGCCTGATGATTTGATCTGATACACTTTAAACTCTGTGATTGATCTGCTGTTGTCTTTAAACTGGATCCTTTTGGCACGATCGGGTGATTTTCGGGCTTTTTCGGCGCGCAATGGGCTAAGAAATCAGAAGATTCCCTGAAGATTCCTTGAAATGGCCTATTTCTCGTAGTGATGCGCAATTAGCGCTTCGGAAACTACCTTTGTTTCTTGATCTGGAGCTCCGAAGTGCGATTTTTCTTCCTGCGCGAAGTTTTCGGCTTTCTGGCTGCTGACGTAAGCATGGCATCGGCTGTACAGCAGATGACGTCAGCTATGGGTCCATGGTACAGAGCGACGTTGTGAAGTGTTGAAGGTAATGTGATGAAGAAACCCTGATGCGATATCGCGATATCGCATCGGCGGGGAACGGGGTACTTGGGTTGGACACTCGGCGCTTGCGACTGCCGATCGGCGATATTGCAATATCGCATCAGCGGGGAAAGGAGGGGTGACTGAGTCGGACACTTGGTGCTTGCGACCGCCGATCGCCGATATTGCAATATCGCATCGGGGGAGACAAATGGGTGATGACCTGCATGGAGATGAAAGTGTGATGTTGTGATGCAATTTCGGGCTTTGAGGTTGTAAGTTTTGGGTGGAAAGAGCGAGTAAGTGTGTGTGAAGGGCATTTGAGGTTTCGAAAGGGGTCTGATTTCCTCAGAGGGATTTTATACTTTGGAAGGAGTCCATTGTATCTGGGAGGTGGTTTTGGAGGTCAAGGGTTCTTGCTGAGTTTCAGATAAACTGAGAAATTCCCGGGAGTACTTATGGTTATTTTCCAACCCAGGGGAGGGATATTACGTAGGGGGATTTTACTTAATATTAATAAGGGGATGGGAAGCATAGGGAGCTAAATAATAATGTTAGTGGTTAATGTGGAGATGGTAAGAAAGCGCTAAGTTCGGGAGATCTTAGGCTGTTACAAGGGGGTAGGACCATACTTTAGGAGAAAATATGGAACAACTTTGAGTAAAGCAGATATTTACTCAAGCCAGTGTTATGAAGATGATGGAACTTAAGAGGTGTCAAGCAGATCTTGACCTCTTTTGGGGAAGTTAGTTAATGATTGGGGAGAACAGAGAAGGGGGGTCAGTTATACCTCTTTTGAGTTTCTTGCACACAAATCCTTGCTGATTATGTCCTGCATGATATGACATCTGAAAACCTGGAACTAGTCAGCAATTCAACAACCTCAGAACTACCTACCCAGCCTCCTTACCTAGCATTTTTTCTTCTTTTGTTTGGGGGTGCACTTAGACTTGCAAACCCATCATTCATTTTTCTTTTGATGCTTTCCTATCTTCATACTACCCTTATTTCTTCCAGAGCCCAGATTAAGCTGTTGGGCTCCTCTGCTTCTCTACCTATCTAAGAATCTACCAAGATTAAACTGTTTGGACAGATTTACAATCTCTATATTATAAAACAGGAAATTTAAATCTAGGGAGACCAAGATTAAACTGTTTGGACCTCGCTTTACTTGAAAAATTGCGATACCGGGATAACTTTACAAAATTTGAAGGCAATTGGATGAAATTGAAGTAGCCTTCTTCACTTGGAGACTTCTAAACAAATATGGAGCATTGTAGCAAGCAAAGTATGACATATTTGGCCTGTGAAACACCAATCATGAAAAATGAATAACCTGCTGCAGCAGGCAACTAACAACAACTACTACAAAACCCAAACAGCTAGATTTGAATGGTGGATATGATAGATCTAATTGGCAGATCTGATAGATATGAATGGTGGATCTGAGAGATCTAAATGGCGAAACTGATTTTTGCAGTTACGACAAACCCCACCTGGTAGATCTGATCTGGAAAAGATGATGCGTGATCTAGAGAGAGACAAGAGAAATATGGTCTCAAGGAGTGTCAGGTGCTACAGATCGCAATGTACATAAGGGTTTGACAGTAGTACTCAGCCCAATCTTTCAGGGCAATAACCAAGGAGGATCAACTGTACCCTTAGCCGTACAACCCGACTACCCTATCTTATGCGTGAGTAATCTCCCTGAGTGCTGTTCTCATTGTACTGTAGCAGCAAGATGGCCGATGGTTTATCTATGGCAAGGTTTCAAGAGAGCCTAAGGGTATTCCGATATACCCAGAGGGTACTTGGAAGACAGTCCATGTGCGGTTCTATCTAATGCGCTACTACTCAAAGGCGTACCCACAAGGGTTACAAGGGAGTCCAACAAGTGTGACCACCTCTTGTATTTCCTTCATGCATGCCTCCCTAAATCCGCAGATTTATGCACTCCATGATAGATCCCGTGGTTTAAAGAAATCGGAACACGTCTCTAGCCAAAAAAAAATTAGGCTAAAAATGGAGATCCCACCGGCCTTGGAAAGTTCTCTGATACGACTTGTTATGCTCTTGACCTGCGAGAAGATACCAGAATACCAAATATGCGAAGAAATATACCCAGAACACAAAACAATAAGAAATAATAGCAAGTATTTTATTATTCAGAAAGGAAAGCAATGTTCACTTGCCTCTTCGGGGGGGAAACCTCCAATAGAGCTGGGCTCAATTACAAAATAAGACATGATGCTCCTCGAGGGGAGTCTCTATCCTTTATATAGGATTCATATATGCAATACCATGGGTCAATACCATGGTTCTTATTAATACCATCTATTTAATACCATGGCCCATTTGCAACTAACTGTGGTCCCTTCTTTAAATGCGGGTCAACCACTTAGAATTTAATATGGGCTTTATTGACTCTTTACTTAACTATAACTATGACTCGACCCTATTACATAAATAAGGGGGTTAGAGTTGGACCCTAAAATCATCCAAGCCATTCAATTGTAACAATCTCCCTTTCTGTGCATTGTTGAGATCCAAATCTAGTTGGGTTGCCATCCTTAATGTGTTATATTCAAACTCAATGGATAGCAAGGCCTTTTTCCCATAGACTAACTCATAGGGTGTAAATCCAGTGGTGGTCTTCCATGTGGTATTATAGGCCCAGGTGGTCTCAACTAGTCTTTTTGCCCAATCCTTTGCGTTGTTGCTCACTACCTTGGTTAAGATGCCCTCCAGTGCCCTGTTGGTCACCTCCACTTGCCCAGTAGCTTGTGGGTGATAGGGAGTGGAGGTCCTATGCTTGATTTTGTGATGAATGAGTAGTTCTTCAATCACGTTGGAGGCAAAATGGCTTCCTTGGTCTGTGACTAGCTCTCTAGGGTACCCAAATTTGTACAATACATTCTCGCTTAGGAAATCAACCACCTTTTCTTCTGTTCCTGCCTTAATTGCCTTGGTTTTAGCCCACTTAGTCAAATAATCAGTGCACACAATAATGTATTGTTTTTGCTTTGAAGGAGGGTTGATAGGCCCAATGAATTCCATGCCCCACTTGTTAAATGGCTCGAACGTCACTTGAGGTTGTAGGGGAATTTCATCTCTTGGTGTATGCCTTCCCATCCTTTGCAACCGATCACACCGACTAGCGTACATTTTCACTTCCTGATGAAGAGTGGGCCATAATAGCCTGCTTGTAACACTTTGAATGATGTCCTCTTTGCTGCAAAGTGACCTCCACAAGGCCCATCATGACAGGTCAGAAGGATGTCAAAAACTTCCTCTTCCTTGACACACCTTCTCAAGTTTTGATCTGGGCCAAGTTTGAAAAGATTGCCCCCATTCCAGGTGAACGGGGCACTTTTCCAGACTATCTTGCTCTTTTATTTAGAGGGAAAGTTTGGTGGGAACTGTGCTGATACCAAATAGTTTGCTATATCAACAAACCATGGAGAGAGAACTTAAATAGCAAACAAATGCTCATACGGTAATTGGTCATCCACCATTCCTTCTTCACCTGCAGGCACATTTACCCTCGATAAAAAGTCTACAACAACATTTTCCTTACCAGGCTTATCAATAATGGTTAGATCAAACTGCTGTAATAAAAACAACCATCTTATAATTCAAGCATTCACATCTGGTTTGTTCATTAAATATTTGATTGCAGCATGGTCAGTATGCACAAATGTTTGATAACCTATAATGTAATGCCTAAATTTGTTTAATGAATGCACAACATCGAAGAGTTCCTTTTCAGTCAATGTATAATTTAGTTCAGCTTTGACAAGTTCTTACTGATAAAATAGATGGCATAAGGCAATTTTTCCTCTACCTGACCTAGGTCTACTCCTATGGCTTTGTGTGAGGCATAAGCATGAATATGAAAGGGAAGGGCCCAGTTTGGGCCTCAGAGAATTGGTCTAGTGCTTAACTTACCCTTTAGAATGTCTAAGGCCTCTTGATAACTTTTCGACCATATAAACTCAAAATCTTTGGCTAACAACCCAAATAAAGAAGAGGCCAATTTACTAAAATCCTTTATGAACCTTCGGTAGTATCCATCTAACCCTAAGAAACTCCTGACATCTTTATGCTTTTGTGGAGGTGGGAACCTTTGGATGATGGTTATTTTGTTTGGGTCCACCTACAGTCCTTGTTTGGATATTGAATGACCTAGAACAGTCCCTTCAGTTATTATGAATTCACATTTTTTAGGATTGAGTTACAGGTTCATTTCAATGCATTTATGTAGTACTTTTCCCAGGTTAGTCAGGGCTTCTTGAAAATCAGAGCAATAAGGTGTAAAATCATCCGTATAAATTTCCACCGCATCATGGACTATTTCGGCGAAAATACTCAAGGTTGCTCTTTGGAAAGTGGCAAGAGCATTGCATAGGCCAAAAGGAGGGACCCTATAGGCAAAATTACCCCAAGGACAGGTGAATGTGGTCTTATCGTGGTCTTCTGGGCAGATTTGGATTTGGTTGTACCCATTGAATCCATTTAGGAAAGAAAAACAATTTTTCCCAGCCAGGCCATCTAGCACTTGGTCAATGAAGGGCAGAGGAAAATGATCCTTATTTGTGGCTTTGTTCAACTCCCTGTAATCGACGCAAATCCTCCACTTACCATTTTTCTTGGGAACTAACACTAAAGGGGAGACCCACTCATTGTCAGAGATAGGGTAAATGAATCCTACATCTAGCAGTTTTTGCAGTTCTTCTTTGACTATATCTTTAAGAGTTGGATTCATCCTCCTTTGTGGTTGTTGGGTCGGCTTGCAACCTTCTTTGATGTATATGTGGTGAGTACACACTGAGGGGTGTACTCCCTTCATTTTCTTGTAACTCCAAACGAAGGCTTCTAGGTTTTCCTTTAACATGTTGCATAGCTTCTCCTCTTCGAGAGAAGATAGAGATGGATTAATTTTAAAGGTTTTCTCTGGGCTGAATTCTATGGTTTTGACACGGAGTGGGTTGGAATCGACCAAGCATAAGTCAATTTGATGATTGTTCTAGGTTTCCCTTACTTCTTCTTCTAATGGTATTGAACCAAGAGTTGGACTTTGGAGCAGGTGTTCAATCAAGTGATCCTCATCTTGCTATCACCCTCCCATGGTCACTTCCAAAGCATAAAGTTGGGAGGAATAAATCTCATCTTCTTCCTCCTCCAAGCATAAAGGTAAATCATGCTCTAGAGATGGTTGAGCAAGAGGGTATAGGACTAACTTCATGGACATATTCATGTTCTTGATGGTCATATTCCCAGCTCTGCAGCTAATGTAAGCATCGTCGGTGGCCAACCATGGCCCCCCAAGGATGAGAGGATAACCAGTAAGCTTAGCCTTAGGTTGGAGAACTTGAAAATATGCAGGGTACTCCCAAGATTCGATGGAGACCATTACATCCTCCACAGTTCCCTCAAGGGTTAATGTGGAATGATTTGCATGTTGCAGGACTGTTGTGGTCTTCCTCAATGACCCTTAGAGGTTGAGCTTGAGCATGGTGTCCTTGGTCATCACATTAATGGTATCCCCAACATTGATCAGGGTGTGTGGGACAATGGTGCCATTGATGTGCACATCTACTACGGTTTCTAGGGTCCAAATATTTTGGACATATTACCTGCCCCAACATTAAGTCGGACAACTACCCAATGACATTAATGGTAGGGGCATCCCTTTTTCGCCTCCCTTGATTCTTGAAGCATTTCTCCTTAATCAAATTATTGTAAATGGGAACATATTTTATTGCCTAGAGAAGGGGGATCTTTACACATATATTTTTCAATTCTCCCATAATTTCAATTTCTTCTAGGGTAGGCTGTAGTGGTTGGGCTAATCTCTTAGGAAAGGGTGGATTTACTTTAAGGTTGCTTTCCCTCTTTCTTCCTCACCCTCCCTAGGTAGAGGGGGAGGTCGGTTATCCGAGAGAGCTATCCCAGATCTTAGGTTAATCTCCTAGATTTCCACAGTATAAGCTGGATATGATGTCTCTCCACTGTATACTTGTTGAGCCTGCCTATTGTTCGGGTTCAGATTTGGTTGGGCAGGCATCTATGGTTTCTTGGGTGGAACAATGTGTAGGAGTTGTGGCTGGGTAGGTGGTGGAGGAAATAGAGTTGTGGCATTGTTGTATTTGGGCCTTCACCCCTGGAGTGATGTATTCCATTGAGGTTGTGGCAAAGAGTAGGGTTGAAATGAGTGGCTGGCTGGCTAGGAATGATACTGAGATGCATAAGACCAAGGAGGGGGTGTAGACCAGGAAAGATGAGCACGAGGTCCCCAAGAAGGTATAGTTGAGGTTTGGTTGGGGTTGTAATATGCATGGGATGACCCTTGAATGCTCTACTGGTATGGTCTAGGCCCAGGAGGTCTCTTTTGGTTAATGTAGCAAAGTTGCTCAGTCACCCCTTCGGCTCCTTGATATACAGATTTGAGTCTAGGTAAATAAGGGCACTTATATGTGGAGTGGTTTTCTTCATAGACCGAGAAAATTTCAATACATTTCAATGGACATTCATTCCTAGGATGCCTCCTGGTGCATCTAGGACAAAATATGGCCAAGGATCTCTCTGCTTCCTCTTGCTTCCTTTTAATGTTCATGGTGTCCATTTGCAAGATAATGGTTTGCAATATATCAATTTTGAAATCTTCCAACATATTTCCGATTTCACCCTTGATGGATGAGTTGGAAGATGATGTACTGGCCATAGGTTGACTACCCCTACCCTTTTTCCTAGCCGCCCTAGAATGGCTTCTAAAGACAGTATTGATATCCTCATAGGGTAATTGGTATATATCTCCACTTGCTAACAAATGTAAGGTATCCAAAAGATATTCTCTTACTCCCCTGAGCAGGACCAACTTTAGTGACTCAGGGTCAAGCATGCACATGACCCTTTTGTAACTGAGCTGTAATCATTCTTTGTAGCCTTCTAAGGATTCATCCTAGCATATGGTCATCCTGAAAATTTCTTCTTTAGTATCCTTTGACCTACAGTAGTCCCAATATTTTTTGTTAAAAGCGTGCTGCATATGAGCCCAAGTTGTGATGTTATCTCCAGGTAAGCCCATGAACCAGCACAATGTTGCATCCTTGAGGGTAGATGGAAATAGTTTTAACTTTTTATCATCATTTGTATAGTCATAAGTTTAGCATATAACAACAAACTGAAATAGGAAAGTGTCAGGGTCCTTTGTGGTCAGGCCATAGAAATGAGGTAGGGATGAGGGGCTTATATTTTTCATCTTAGTGTCCCCATTGGTTTCCCTGAAAGGGAAGGCACCCTCAACTCTCTCTCTATTCCCTCTGTCATTTCGGTTTTGAGCCATTAGTTCAGTAGGAATGGGGTCCTCTTCTTCTTCTTCCCCTGTAGGTTCTTCAAATATGTCAGGTTGCTCACCTAAAGGTTCCTCTAGTTCACAACCACCGAAGAAGATAGAAGGTTCACTGTTGGATGCAGTGGGGGTATTTGGGAAAAGAATTCCTAGGTTGTCCCTATTCCTATGAGGCATGAAAGGAAATGTTTTTGGGTTGGTTTTGTATTTTTTTTTAAATTGGAAAGTACTTGCAGAAATGAAATTGTTGATTGAATGAAAATCATTGACAAAATGAAAAAGCTACTTGTTGAATTGAAATCCTACTTGTAGAATGTAAAGGAAAGCAGATAATGGACAATGAAAGAAAAGAATCAACTAGATTACTTTTGCAGAAATAAACTAACGACAGAATATTGAAGACAAGAAATAGAAGAAAAGAAAGTAGTAATCACATTCTACTCAGACACCTCCCCCAAAACAGTGCCAAAAAGTGATGAGCACCAGTATTATAGCAAGGATGTTGCAACTCTTGGGCTACCAGCTCTACTTATCAACCCAGGGTTCATACAAACTTGGAGGTGACAATGTTGTATGCAAAAGTAAAAGTGAAGGTCCTCACTGTTGTCATTGTTCATCCGGCGAGAGACCCCAGGGGTTCCAAGCCAGAATTCTATAGAGTCAGAAGAAACTTGACTCTTTGATGGAAGAAGAGAAAATCTACTCTAAGAGAGCTACTCTATTGCAGTAATGAAGAAAACAACACGTAATGCTAAATCACACCATATCCTAATTAACAATTTAAACAGTTATGCTAAGAAGAATTGCTAAATCAACACTAAACAAATGCTACTATCTAAGCTATAGAAGTAAAGAGAATCAAACCATACTAGTGTGTAATAAAAAAACTAAACTAAATCTGTTTTCATGTTTTTTTGTTTTTCTTTGACAAAATCAAGTATGCAATTTAATTGTTCTTGTGGATGTGACAGGTGAATGAAAGGTGACTGAGGATGGCTAGAAGGTTTATGGACTGGTTGGATGGTGTGGGAGGGTCCTAGGAGGCTTTTTGTGACGTCCTAGAGGTTCCCCATCAATTCAGCCTCAAACAGGTCGTTTCAGGAAAACCTACAGGATAATCCTGTAGGAATTAGAGGGAACCTACAAGATACATCTGAAAGCTTATTGTGAGGTGTTGGAGGTGTTGGGAAGCTTAGGAAAGGTATATGCTGAGTGGAATGGGGTTTTAGAAGGTCTAGGAGTGCTCAAGAGTCAATATCCAAGATAAGAGATGGCTAGATTCGCTCAATGTAACTAGGGGAATTTCAAAGAAAAATGATAAAAAAAATAGTGAGGGTGATGCTGGAATAAGAGATGGCTAAGGTGGATGAAGTGGAAGGTGGCTATTGGTGATGAAGTATAGGTCTCCTCCTGAAGTACCTGCTTTTCTTAAAACATGTGTGTCTTCCATGAATTATGCAACAAGATACATTTTCATAAACTAGAAAAGTACGAATCAATAGCCTATATTATGCATGAAGAAAGTTGTTGAGGGGACTGAAAGAATGAGTGAGATCTTATTATAGAACTGGAGATGGAAAAAGATGACAATGAAATTTGCCTTGCAACATGAACCAAATATTGAATCAAAGACAACAAACTCCAAAGCTCATGCAAGTACTATAAATCTATGATTTTGGGGTTGCTAAAGAGTCCATTCCTCAACTCATGGTCCAAGAGGGAGGAAGTGAGGCCAAGACACCCGATGGCATCCTTATGGTGATCCTTTTTCTCCTTGCTAACCTGCTACTTGAAAGAAGGCACAAATGGAAGCAAACTATTACATAACCAATCTAATCTACATTGTTGTAATGGAAATGCATCTACTAAGCAAATGAACAATTAAACTATGAATCTATACTAGCATACATGTACAATAAAGAGGAGCATTGGCTGCTAGGGTTGGGCCCTAACCCAAAAGCTTCAGCCCTCTAACTTAACTTAGTGTTGGCTCAAAACAAAACTCATTCTTATTACCAAAACAATGGATTACATAAAAAATTGTCACAAGTCTTGCAGCTCGAAAATAAAGTAGATTTTTACAATAAAAAATCTGAATCCTACTGAGGTCCTAGGCATCTCTACTTATACATGTGAAGTCTCCAACGACTTCCTTAAAATTAGGGAGGCTTAGCTCCCAAAATCGAGATAAACTGGTGCTTTGTCTTTCACTTGCTCGACTACCTTCTAGTCCTCATGATTTGGCTATTTGCACTCTGAGATGATGGAGGAATATTTGAATGGGGGGGTAGTAAATGAGTAGGATTTACCTCCTATAATTCCTGTCCCTTGTCCCATTTGAGTTTTGACCGTGGCCTTTTGCCAAAATTCCTTGCTTTTATCCTTTAATCTTGCATTAAATGCACATTAAACCACAAAGCAAAATATCCAACTCTAACTCATCTCATAAACAAAATGTAATCAAAAGTATGCAATAAGTTATGAGAATAGCTGATTTGACTAAGCTAGGAGGTGAATTAAGGCCCATATAATTACCAAATGATGAGGCTCATCACGTGCCCTCCATTCATAATGTGATTGTAGTGTGGTGTGTTAGGTTACGTCGAGGTATATTTTTTCAATACCCTCCTTCAACATTTATTGTGGTTTATTTTACATGGTTGCAGTAGAAGCCCTGCATTGAACTTGGTTTGAATGAAGTTCAATCTAAACATACATGTGTAGGCCTTTCCTCTATGTTATATTAATACAAGAATTGAAGAGAACTTTTCTCTTTGTTTTGTGTGAGACAATATATATTATGTGGCATTGATCCAACTATGAGAGTCCCGATTGTATTTGAAGTAACATATTTGGTAGTAATCCCAATAATATATTGATTGGTTGATGAATTCTTTTGTCTAGTTGTGTATTCCAATATTCCAACATGTTGTAGATGATAGTCTAGATTTCTTTGTTGCAAAGTATATTGGCTCGAATATAATTACTTTGTTGTGTTCGTGCTTTGTAATGATTGAGCACAAATGATCTATTATGTGCAACTTGAGTATATGAACTCATTCGAAGAGGAATCCGAACTTAGAGGTAATAACCAATAGTGTGCATTTGAGTTCTGATAAATAGTTTGTTAAGCTATTGAGACTACCAGAGATATGTGTAATGATATTTAAAGATCGACCTTCTCCTTCTTGTGGTAGCAAGGTATATTTATTGTGCTTACTTATTGATTGAAGTTTAGATTGATTTAATAGCATGAGTCAAATATCAGTGATACCTCGACATATACATGCATCTATGTTGCCTTATTCTTTACAGAGTTAAGTCTATAAGGATTATTACACATGAATGTTTTGAAAAGGAATATAACCGTTAATACCCTGTATCTTTCATTAGGGATCTCGACAAAATATTTTGTGATTGCAGAATGCATGTGAAATGATATCTTTGATTACATTATTCTTCTCTTTGGATTCTGGTGACATAATATATTCTCTAGATATTGTATATTTCTCGGGACTTGAAATCATTCAATTCTCATGCTTGAAAATGCATGAACGGGTATCAAATATACATTAAAATTGGCCTAAATAAGTATATTGTATTATTCTTGTAAAATTTAATTTTCATAGCCAACACACTACTTATACTTACATTAAATTAATGATTGATTGAAGCAAGTATGAAATCCTACTTTCTTTTAGAGCATGTTTGTATGATTATATAGTGATTGATAATTAGGACTGTGTGAAGATTTGAAGTTGGATTCATTTTTTATTTTTATTTTTAACTTTACACACCTATTTTTGGTGTGACGAGACCTATGGTCATTTGTCCCCTATAAAATTGAGATATGCTTCACATAGAAGTTGACCAACCTATTAAGGAGCTAGGAATGGGTTTTTTTGCTTACTCTTTTGCTTTAAAGTGTGAAATCGTTCGGGGTTTTTGACTCCCTTGTCCTTTGGACAACTAAGATAGGTTTCACATAGAAGTTTCTCAGCCTAGTGAGGAGCGAGAGTTCATATACCCAAGTGACTAATAGTTAGGTTTTTCTTTGCAATAATTTCCAACGGGATTGCAAGATTAGAACTATAGACTAATAAGAGTTTGTAGGAACATGAATGTGTTAATCAGAAATTTTTAGAATAGGATAGGGTCTGGCTTTGCAAGTATTTGGAGTCTTCTTCTGGTACATATTGTGTTGTGCCTCAAAATAAACGATACACCAAATTGACATGATGATATTGTATTATTAAATAACATATACCACAACCAACATTGGTGTAGGTGATTATGCACTACATTATCTTGAAGAGTTGGAGAAAAAATTAATTTTATAGAGGAAGGAATGTAACTCATAAAATAAAGCAAGAGATCTCATATACTGGCTTCAAAGGAAAAAATCCAAGGAAAACAAAATGGCATTAGAGGAACCAAGTTGAATAAATATTATTCAACTATCGTTAGAAGTGTTTTGGACCAAAACCCTCCTCATGGAAAGGTGTTAACTGGATTGAATCAGTTGGCTATTTGATCAGGTTAATGTAGAGGTCGTGATAAACCCAAAAGAAAAGATACAAAAGTACAGTTTCATAATATGAATGTTGATGAGCTATCACATGGGATTTATGGCATTAAGGGCTTGATTCCCAATAGAAAGGCGTCCATACCTTTATGTAACATTATATCATTGATGAAAGAATGGAGAATTTAATCAAAAGGAAGAAAAGAAAAAAATGAAGAAAAGATATAAATGGAAACATCGAAGAACCATACATTAAAGTGATGGAAAAAATTAAGAAGACAAATGGTGGACAACAGAGAAGTTAAAGAGTTAAGTATTCTTGGCCTTTTCATTGATCTTTGATTGACCCTATTCTATTGTAAGATGAATTTTTGGAAAAGAATTGTGTTTGTAAATTTAAATTGTCTCATGTTTCAGGTGGACACTCCTCTCATTATCAAGGACATGTGAATTTTTGAAAAAAAAAATGTGTTTGTGAATTTAAATTATCTCAAGGTTCAAGTGGACACTCCTCCCATTATCAATGAAATAAAATATTTGAAATAATTTAATCAAATGACATAAAGAAAATTAATAGAATGACAAAAAAATAGTCGTTATGAAAAAATTTAAATTAATTATTAAAAATTATTAAAAATGAATCACTTTTGTGGAAAAAAAATATATATATAAAAAGGGAGAAGGAATCAATCAATAGTTACAAGATAATTATAAGAGAAGAAATTAAGGCACAACAAATTTGTATAGGTTCTTTGCTAAGTATTGATAGAGACCATTAATGGAATTCTTTTAAGAAGACTTTAAAGTAATCAGAGAATCATATTGAATTGTAACCTACACATTTATTGAGAAATGAAAAACTTGCATAAATTAATAGAATGCAATTTTTCTCATTTGGGTTTATGGGGGTAAAATACCTTTGTCTATTATGGGTTATTCATGATTTGTGATCTTTCTGTTATCGTGTTAGATGAGTTTCAGTCAACTGGTGTGAGAATTTCTTAAATATTGTAATTAATTATGGCTTGAAATAATCTTTCACTTATTGTTTTCTTAATTACAATGACTTTAATATTTTTTTTTTCTCAGTAAAGACTAATTCTATTAAGAGGACGTATGGTACAATATGAAGTTACAACCAAGAGAAGCAAGAAAACAGGCAGCCGGAAATGATAGATTATCCACCTCGGCCCCTAAAAGAAAACAATAAGAGAGCAGTGCTAAACTAGAAGTAACAAGAGGAACAAAGTAACATTAGCAGCACAAAGGATTCTACCCAACATGGGTAGAATCAACTATTCGACATTTTTTCCCTTTCTTTTTACCAACTGTGACCCAACCAAGATTACTCTGTTGGGCTGGTATGATTTGCAAACTGATCTGGGCTGACGAAGAGGTCTCCTTGTCTGAATCCGAGGGAGAAGACTCATGAGTTCTTTTATGTGAGTTTGGTGGGATAGTAGAATCCTCAGGACCTGTCGAGGGTGGAGCCTATGCCCACATAGTGTTCATTTCTTCCAAATTCCCTTCCTCTTCATCTGAGCTGGAATCAAAATCATCTGTGGGGGGAGGGTCATGAGGTTTCCATCTTTTGGATTTCGGCTTAGGATTGGCTTTCTTCTTTTGGGCAGGCATCGAGGGACAAGAGCTTTGTAGGTGCCCTGTGTGATGGCAATTTCGGCAGCGAAAGGCTGTGGTCTCGTAATCTAGGGTCTGAGTTCAATGGAAGTCTCCAATTTTGAGATTAATCTACTCAGGTAGACCTTTGTTCATGTCTATTTCTGCACAGATTCTAGTGAAGGTGTATATGCCTTTTTCCCCTCTAGAGGTGCCTGTGGCTAGAAAGCGGCCCAGAGTATTGCTGATCCCTTGGAATACAACAAAGTGCCATAGATGTGCCGAGAGATTAGGAAGTCTGACCCAGATGGGGAGCTTGGTGATGATTGTTGTAGAGGGATCGAAATCTGGGAACCAAGGAGTGAGGAATAAACCTGCCAAGCCCCAGAACCATGGGCCTTCAGTTATTGCTTTTTGGTAGTCCTCACTGAAAGCAAACACTACAATGAAGAAACCCTTTAAGCAGAGGAGAACCTTGCATTTGTTGGTCCAGTTGGAGTGAATCCATTGGTAGAGATATGTTGTGCGTGGCCATAGCCCATTGAACCTGCAAATAATGGCATGCTCTGCATACTTTTGAATTTGCTCATCCAACGTTGGGTGCATTATTTCAATGGAAGGGGTTTCCTCCAATTTGTCCACCAAAAAAGGTTTGGGAGTGTGAGCTGGTGGAGCTGTTTTCTTGGGGATCTAAGCATGGACAACATCTTTGTATGAAGAAGTCTCAGCTGAAGATCACTGTCCAACAACTCCCCCTCTCAAACAAACAGTAAAAATGATGGAGGCATAAATATCCTCAAGTTGTTTACCTTCGCGGAGGAGTCGTTGAAATGTACAGAGAATCCCCAGCCTATATTCCAGGATTTGCTTGAGGTCCTTCACTAAATCCGAAGAGCTCACCCATTGAAGCAGAGTTTTGCCAGAAAGGAGCATGATCTGGATCTGGAACGAGGCAGAGTGATCATACTTCTGCTTTCCTTTGCAAAACTAAGCTGAGAGGAATCCATTGCTTTGGAAGCTCCTAGACGATTCTTTTCTGACAATGATTTTAATATTAAACTATGTATGTAATTGTATTTCATAACACCAATGGACATAGAAATATAACTATTACAATGTCCAACTAAATTTCTATTTTTAGTCTTTTAAAATATATTATTTATTATTTATCACTTTTTATGTATTGCCCAAACAATATTAAATCTCATCTTCAATTACTTGCTTGAAATTACCACCTATAACTAAGAATTTCATTTTTAATATTTTTCCAAGACAATGTCACATAGTTAGGGACATCTTTAATTACTTACATGAAATTACTATTCACAACTAAGAATTTTATTTTCAATATTTTTTTAAGACAATGTCATATAGCTAGTGTTCCCTGCCACTTAGTTTAATAAAACATTTTAATGTCATGATGTGTTGTATATACTCCAAACAATAATAAAATTGTAAAATGAGTTATATGAATATTTGTTAATTTTTTTTAATTAATTTTTTAATATAATTAACATTTGTTTGGTAGATAAAGGTTATAATATATATATATATATATATAATATTATATATATAATATATATATATATATATATATAATATATATATATATATATATATATATATAATTTAGCATTTGAAATTAATTGATAAGAAGTTAATAATTATTTATTTAATATTGAACGATGACATTTTTTTAATATAATGTTCATATTATAATACATATCATGTCATTAGAGTATAGATTGATATAATGAGAGTTGTACGAAATGTACACATGTTATTTTTACATATTTTTTCATATATATATATCTTAAAAAATAAAACCGATAAAAATTGTCTATTCAATACTTTACATCAATGAGAAAACGAAAATTTTTAATTTAATTACAAACCATTTGTGTTTATGGTATATAGTAATTAATATGTAATGTTATTTTTCAAATTACTTATATTTGTTGTATGTATTAATTAGTGATATAAGGCATAGTTGTTAATAACAGATTACACAAAAGTCAATTCTTGTTATCATTACACAATAAGAGGTGAGACATTTCAAACAATAATATTTGAGATAAATAGAATTAAATTTTATTTAAAAATAATAAATTTAATTTTATAATGTTAACTTTAGAGAGATTTAATTTTTTTTGGTCAAAGAAAAATTAATAACAAGTCAATGAAAAACTAAATACTTTATATACTACCAACCTATATAATAATAATTATGCTATTCTACTAATTAAACATTCCAATCAGTGACTCTTCACACTATCATTTAATTGCCTCGTACTTAGTTCCTTTATACATATTTAATTCCTTTATACATATTTAATTAATTGACTATTTACTTAGATTTTTAGATTTTGAGCTATGCAAATGAATGTGGTGAAGCATTGCATGGTAATAATACGTTTTCCATTCCCTCTTTGATGACTAGTAAAATTATTATTTTTATGTTTGAACATTAACAAATATAATTGTTGAAAGGCGTTTTTCGGAAGCAGATGATGCAGGCGAACGACTAGGGTTTCCAGGCTTCTGCAGGTGTTGAACTCCATGGAAGGGTGCAAAGGAGGGAGCTCCACACCCTCCTACAAGCAAGTTGTGGCCAGCAGAGGTAAGAAACCAATAGAAAATGATAACGGTCCTTCAGAAGAAGGAAAAAGGAAAATTGAAGAGAAGCAAGATTGTACCAAATCAAGGGAGAATAATAGCACAAAAGACAATAAGGAAGAAGACAAGGAACAAGGAACAAAAGACAAAGCACAAAAGGGACCATGTAAACCCAAAGTTGAGATCACACCTAGAGTAGTTTTAAATGATCATGCTCTGCAGGCGCACAAGGACCACATGCAAACATATGCAATCATTTGTAAATTCATGGCATTATGGCCCACTGAAAAAGATTTATAGACATGGATTAAATACCATTGGAAACCAAAAGGAAGCATAGACCCACATCTTGGGTCAAAGGGATTCTTCACTATGGTCTTTACAAATATTGAAGATAAAGACAGAGTGTTTGAAAGAGGGCCCTACTTCTATGCAGCAGCAGGCCTCTATATGCAGCCATGGATTATGAATTTTGTCCCAGAGCATAAGACTTTTACTTCGGTCGTAGTTTAGGTTAGACTCTACTCTCTACCTCTTGATTACTGGCAAACAAAATTGTTATCCACCATAGGAAATAAATTAGGGCATTTTGTCAAAGCTTCTGAGGCCACCAGAAGGGGAAAATACACTTCCTTTGCAAGAATATGTGTGGAGATGGATCTCTCTAGAGCTCTACCGGATGAGGTAATCTTGGAAGTTTTTGATGAAGAATGGGTGCAAACATTAGATTATGAACATATTCCATTCAGATGTCACAGATTCCATGAGCATGGTCACCTATTCAGAGACTGCCCTCTCAGTAAAATAGAGAACAAGAGTAAGGCTAACACAATGAAAGATACTGAAATCTTTCACAAAGAGGTACATAGAGAAAAAGGGGGTAAAAGGGGGCTGAAGCAACATCAAACATAAGGGCAACAGGTTCTAAGTACTCGAAGAAGAATAAGCGATAACAAAAGTAGATCTGACAATGGGAGGAAGACCATGAACAAACATAAGATTTTAATAAATATAAAAAGACTATGATGAGCGATGCAGAACTGGAGATGGACTAGGAAATGACTGAGAGTGAGATGGAAATGGAGGACCACGAACTACAAGAGATTCTTGATAGAGAACACCTAGATCTGGAAGGGTTCTTGAAACAGGGAACCATGGGAGGGGTAGACTCATTACCTCAAGAAGAGTTCAATAGAGTACAACAACTGTTCAAATGGAAAAATCAGGCTAAAGGGCTGGAGAGGCAAAGAAACAATGAAAGGCAGGGTAACGAAGGTGTGAAAACTATGAAAACCACACCAGGATTAGCATCTAGAAACCCAGGAAAGAAAAGAGGTAGGAAAAAGCAGAACAAGCTATTGATGGAATGTGGAAAGCTGATGATAGATTAAGGTAAGATGAAAGACCTAACCAACTACTCCTTTACAAATATTTAACAATGAAGTTCACATCTTGGAATATCATGGGTCTAGGTAGTAAAAGAAAACAAAGATTACTTAGTAATAGAATGAAACAAACAGCTCCAGATATGATCTTCATCTAGGAAACTAAATGTTCCATTCAAAAATAAAAGAAATACATAGCAATTGGCTCAATCGATTTGAGTTTCTAGAAGTCAAATTAGAGAATACAGCAGAAGGCATACTCACTCTTTGGAACCCCCAAACATTGGCATAATAGATGCCGAGGCATCTAGGAATTATTTATCAGTGGTTATTTAGCCTGTGGGAGATAGGGAGACCTATCTGGTCATGAATGTTTATGGCCCTCAAAGAATGGATGATAAACTCAGGTTTCTAGATTATCTTGTGGATCTCAGATATAGACATGCATGAATACCATGGATCATCGGGGGGGGGGGGGGGGGGGGGACTTTAACATGATCAAATCACTTTCAGAGAAAAAAGGGGGAACCAAAACTCTAAGCAGAGACTCTTTATCATTTCAAACTTTTATAGACAATTTGAAGTTAGTTGACACTGATATGAGTAATGGTATCTTTACTGGGAACAATAAAAGAGAAGGAGAGTCTCAAGTAGCCTCAAAGTTAGACAAATTCGTAATATCAGAGGAACTTAAGCTCATTGACAAGGAAATGATAGCGAAAGTTCTCCCCTTTGGAGGCTCAGATCACTGGTCGGTTCAAATGGAGGTTCAGGGCATTGGAACCCCCAAGAATAGACCTTTTAGATTTTAGAATATCTGGCTCACCCACCCAGATTTCATCAACAACATTGCAAATTGGTGGTCGGAAGATTTGCATATTCAGGGTATAAGAATGTTCCTTCTACAAAAAAGACTAAAGCACATCAAGCTCAGGCTCAAAGAATGGAACAAGAATGAATTTGGAAATATTTTTGAAGCAAAAAAATCTGTTGAAGATAAAATGCAGGAACTCAACCAAGCCTTTATCATGGATGGCTTTGATAAAGTTAGAAGTGATCAAGTCACCAAACATCATCAAGACTTGGAGAATTTATGTAAACAAGAGGAAATATTTTGGAAACAAAAATCTAGAATTCAATGGCTAAAAGAAGGAGAGCAAAACACTATATTTTTCCATGGATCCACCATGGCGAACAAAGCTCGTAATAGGATCTCTTCGATCAAGGATGAGGGAGGGAATCTTCTTAATTCCCATGAGGAAATAGAAGCTATGTTAGTTTAGCACTTTCGAGGTATAGCAAAGGAAACCATTTCAGATAAAGAGCATTTCATCAAGGACTTAACAAGACATATAGCTAGGCTAGTGTCTAGAGAGGATAATTTCAACCTTAATAAGCCAGTGACTGAAGAGGAGGTTAGTGAGGTCCTCAAAGAAATGCAGAATGGTAAAGCACCAGGCCCTGATGGTTTTAATGTGGATTTCTTTAAAGCTTGTTGGAATATTGTTAAACAGGACATTCTGAATGTAATGGAAGATTCCAGGATGAACATAACTATTTTAAAGGTGCTCAATACCTCCTTCATCTCCCTGATCCCTAAACAGGACAATGCTCAAACTCCAGACAGGTTTAGACCCATAAATTTGTGCAATGTATACAAGATAATATCTAAGGTTGTGGCCAATAGACTCAAACCTCTTCTTCCCACACTAGTTTCTGTGAAACAATCTAGTTATGTGGAAGGCAGAAAAATTCTCAATAACATCATTCAAGCACATGAGGTGGTGCACTCATTGACTAGCAATAGGAAGGCTGGAATGATCATGCAATTGGACCTAGCCAAAGCTTATGATAAGTTGAATTGGACCTATATTAGGAAAATTCTTATTGCTTTTGGGTTTGATCATAATTAGGTTAGATGGGTCGTGGCCCTGGTAACTTCTTCCATCTTTTCAATATTGGTTAATGGTTCTCCCTCAGAGACTTTTATTCCTTCAAGAGGCCTCAGGAAGGGAGATCCGCTCTCTCCCTTTCTCTTCATCTTTATGATGGAAGGACTTGGTCGGTCTATCAAGCATGCAAAAGAAGTTGGTAAAATTAAGGGTCTCCAACTTTCTGAGAATGGATAGGCCTTGACTCATCAACAATTTGTTGATGATACCATGATGCAGGGAATCCCCATGGTCAAAGAAGCTCTTGCGTATAAACAACTCCTAAGCGACTTTTCCATGGCTACAGTATGGAAGTTAATCTCTCCAAATCTAAGATTTTTTTCTTTAATACCAATATTGCTATTTAGAGGAATATCTCCATAATTCTAGGCTTTCAAAGGGATGTCCTCCCCTCAAAATATTTGGGAGTTCCTCTAACTAGTAAACCTTTGCACAAGAGCATTTGGGAGCCAGTGATTAATAAAATGAAGGATAAAATCAGGAAATTGACTATTAGATCTTTAAACTTGGCTAGTAGGTTGGTGCTTACAAGGTTGTTCTTCAATCAATCCCAATTTTAATGCTATTAGCACTCCCAGCACCAAAACGAGTCTTGCAACAATTCAAAATCATCCAAAGAGACTTTCTTTGGAATAAGGGGGAGGAAAGAAAGAAATGGGCCTTGGTAGACTGGGAAAAAATCTTCAGACCCAAAAACCATGGGGGTCTTGGATTGGATGATCCAGAGATTCTAAGCAAGGTTTTAGGGGCAAAATTATGGTGGTGTTGGGTAAAAGGCCTAAAGGCTCAGTGGGCTAGTATCTGGAAAGAAAAATATGCCAGCACTTGGCAAAATAATGATCCCATAAGGATGTCTGGAAGTATAAAGGGCTCACACATCTGGAATAAGGCTTGGGAGAACAAAGGCTTAGTACAAAAAAGCAGCTTCTCGGAAATCAGAGAGGGAGATCTAGCTTTATTTTGGGAGGATAAATGGCAACAAGAACCTATACTGTTAAAAGAGGACTTTTTAGACCTCAAGAAAGAGACAGACACCAAAGGGTTATCTAAAGTAAAATATTTTTGGGATCAAACCAAAAGCACAGGAAAATGGAGAACCTAGAGGAACATTGATTACAGGGATGATTGCTCCTTAAAAGCAAAAGCATAGACACTTATGAAAATGTTGTAACAAAGGAAGATTTTAGTGATAGGGGGGCATGACCAGCTTAGATGGGGCAACAATAATGAGGGTACCTTTAACCTTAAGGAAGAAAAATGCATTCTCCTTGAGCTAGATTCCCATGTTGCGGATAGGATTTGGCAGAACCTATGGAGGCATCAAGGTTGGATGAAGATTAAACTCTTCATATGGCTGGTTCATCATAAGAAAATTTTGACCTGGGATAACATTCAGAAGAGGGGTGTTTTGGGGCCTTCCAGATGCCTGCTCTGTGAAGCCCAAGAGGAAACAATGGAGCACCTTCTCAATAGTTGCATTTATACCTCCAAGTTGTGGGATACTTTTGCCACCATTTTCCAATAGACCTACAAGGATAAAGGGAGTATTATCAATACCCTAAACAATTGGAGACAAAACTTTTCTGATTATGAAATTCTTGGCTCAGCTTGGGCTCTTATGCCAAGCTTCATTATATGGAATGTCTGGAAAGAAAGGAACAATAGAATCTTCAAAAATGAAAAGAGTCCCTACCAATGCATTTTTGAGTAGATCTTAAAACTGCTTAAGGAGACGATTGGCACTACGGTGCGAAATCCCCCTAAGAATCCACATTCAAAAGCTAAAATGTGGCTTCTCTGTTAGATAGGTATGCAAGGGCTTATTCCTGAGGGTCTGGATAGGAAGGTAATGAAAATGGATACTAAGCAGGATTTATGGCATCCTCCCCCTTAGGGTTTTTTGAAATACAACATTGATGGGGCTTCAATAGGCAACCTGTGTACTGCTAGCTTTGGAGGGGCGTTAAGGGGTGAATATGGAAGTATTCTTTTCATCTTCCATTTCCATTTAGGAAGAGCCAATAACAATGTGGCAGAATTAATGGCTCTAGAGAAATTTTTAGATTTCGTGGAGCAGAATAACCACCAAGATGTGATTGTTGAAGCTGATTCTGAGTTAATTATTAACTCGGTCAAAAGAATAAGTTGTGGTATAGCACCGAAAAAAGTCTCAAAACGCTGGAGGCTGATCCAGGTCTTTCAACGGATTCAGCTTCACCTCCAGTGCCTTCGTACAGTAAGTTTTAACCATGTGCGAAGAATGGCCAATAAATTGGCGAATATTCTGGACAATCAAGGAGTGATCTGTTCTGAAAACAAGGTCGCGATGGGTTGGCAAGAGATGCCTCAGAATAGATTAAAGGCGCATTGTCATGACTAGGCAGATGAAGATAGGATGGTGTTTCGAAACAGAGCCATGGAGGTAGGGTCTAGATGACTTGTATTCATTATGAATTGCTGTTTTTTTCACATATTTGTCTATTGTGGGATGTAGGCCACTGTTGGCCTCTACAACCCTGGTAAGTACAAACACAGAGGCTCCAGGTGGAAGCTGCTTGGCAGAATCTGTTTATCAGATGGTTGGCCAGATGGATGGAGTATCATATTACTTTGGTTCAAGTACAGGCATAGAGGGGATGGCGCGAGGGGCCATAATCCTGTCTTTCTCGGTGGCCTTAACACCACTGGTTTTCTTTCTATTGACACAAAACCACTCTCATGGCAGTGTATGGTTCATCGTAGGCCTTTCAAGCGGGAAGCAGTTTTTCCAAAATGGAAGCAATTCCACTCATCAAGCTACATGTGGCTAAGAGGAAGGACTGATTACCGCCCTCATCGCACGCTATTGTTCGATGTTGTAGACCTGTGCGATATGATCCTCAGTTGTTCGATTAAGCAAGGCAGATCTACAGTCAGGAATGATCGAGCATGTAGGTGGGTCCAGGTCGTTAAGTAACGTGCTTCTAAGCACTGCGAAATCTTCCACTGTCGTTGCATCAGGCGAGGAAATTTGATGGTTGAGAATAAGGATGCAAGTCCGAACAAGGAATATATTCCATGTTTGTTTCATTTCATGGCAGGAATCGATGATTTTCACACGTTCTACAGATCGTACGACCTCAG
Source organism: Pinus taeda (assembly GCA_000404065.3). NCBI lineage: Eukaryota > Viridiplantae > Streptophyta > Pinopsida > Pinales > Pinaceae > Pinus > Pinus taeda. The sequence continues at coordinate 44,868 of APFE031072800.1, read as the reverse complement.
CATGGTCTGTCTTTTGAGGGGATTGAGGTTTTGTTTATAGGGTTTGGGGTTTTTGCCTTTAGCTCGATGCCCTTGGCAGTAAGAGAATAGTTTTTCCCTAGTCCACAGTTCCTCGTGGACTGGTGTAGTTTACGTAATTTATTTTCTGATTTAATGAAATAGAATGTACGACTCTTGCTTCAACAAAAAAAGAAAAAACAAATATAATTGTTGGGAAATTCTAGCTTTTGGAAGCACTTATGTTCCTTGTATGAGCTTGAAGGATTGATCTCTTATTGTTGGCACAATGGTAAAGAAGATTAGGTCATACGAAATGTATAAATAACTTTGATAAATATACAATTTAAAGTAAGGAATTTTCTTTTGTTTTATCTAATTTTAAAAATGATAATTGGATCTAATAATTGTAGAGTGAATTATTTTGTTCAAGAGAATGCTTATAAAGATGATTATTCTCTAATATATTTATGATAAAAATACCATTATTTTGAATATTAAAAATAAGAATGTTATAACACAAAACAATTTATATCAATAGTTGGAAAACTAGGAAAAAGAAGATCTATTTAATTGAAATAGTTGGAAAACTAGGGAAAAGAAAATCTATTTAATTAGAATAATTGGAAAATTAGAGAAAAAGAAGATCTATTCAATTAAACATTTATTCAAGCAAGGAAACCCATAAGATTCAAGTAATATAACTTATTATATGCATTTAATGTAATAACTAAAATATAAATACCTATTCATTAAAAAGCCTTATGTTCATTGTATATTTTTAATATAAAAGACATTACACACTATCACTGAAATTATTTTTTGCAATAAATTGATATTGGTGAAATAAGCAAACTATCATCTTATTATTTACCAATCAATTAATAATAACGACACTACAATGAAAACAACTAAAAACATATTCCAATCTTCCCGAAAAGAAATAGACATGTGAATTACAAAACACAAAAACCTCTAATTTGCAAAATGTAGACCATTAAGGCTTTCTAATGCAATTAAATTGGTGTACTACTATCCTCGAAAACATTCATGGCTACATGCATTAATTTTGATTTCTCCAATATAGTGATTTTTGGAAAAAACAATGGGAAATTTAATTTTCATATTATATAATGCTTATTTTAAGGGTTATTTTGGTGTGGTTATTTACCTATTGTAGTTGATAATCCAATTTATTATATAGATTTATATTTTAAATGTTTACAAAGTCAAACGTGTTGAGTTTATGTCAGCGTAGATCCGTCTTAAACACAGATCTAACATGAGTCGAGAGGGATCAAGTTTTTTAAGGTACAAACTTATTTTAGAGTGCAAAAACAATGTAATTTCTCATTGTTTAAATTGTAATTTTGAATGATATAGAGATTACATAATATGTGCTCTGAGCCATTTTATCAACACATTAAAATTATTTTTTTGTTATTAATATATTTTAAAGTATATATCAATATAATTCATATTGAAATAATTAACTTACATTGGATATTTATTTATACAACATTCAATATTTCTTTTAACATTTATTTTATATAGATATATATTGAAAATTGATATCATGTCTTAAATTATTTTTTTAAAAGTATAAGGTTTTAAATATTTTACTCACATATTTTGAGCTAAGAGACTCATTCTACATCCCATATTGGTCAAAATAAAATTTTTAAAAATATATAAAATAATAAAATTAAATAACTATACAAAATATTTATATTTGCACATGAAGAAATTGGATCCCTCGGGGCTCATGTTAGAGCCATACGATCTATGTTGGTTTTAAATTATATTAGGTCATATGAACAACTAATTAAACATGCATAACATATTTTTATGTTTTATAACCAATATTTGCTTTTCCATTTAGAAAATATTTTATTTTTATTTTAAGAGAGACATGTGCCAATTCCATGTTGAAGAAGACCGACATACTTACACATCACTTTCACACTAAGTTATAGAATAGTTACCTTCACAATAAATTGTAAAATAAACTTCTTCCAAAAAATGTTAAATTAAAACCATTACCTCAACCGCATTGCATTGCCAACGATTCACAAGGCAGAACAAAGTAGATTATGAAGGAAGTGAGGTCAAAAGGCAGAACACTTACCTAGCGAATGATATCATCCCCTAACGTACATGGTGAAAACTAAAATAGTAGAAATTATAAAACAGAATGTACTAGATACTCATACAACCAAGTGGACCAGCCATAAAGCCAAAGAAATGGCATCGTTGGAAGGTTTCCTACCATTCCTTTTGGCTTTAACGCTACCTACCTTTCATCATTGTACATGTTCCTTAACCTGCTACAGCTGCTATCTCAGAAAAAGAAAAAGTCTTATTGCCAAATGGATCCCCATATGCATCGCACAGGATGCTTTACCTTCAACAGGTTTCCCCATTTCACCAAAAGATTTGATCCATCAAAATCAAAATCAGGTTTGTGCAACCTTGTCAGGCTGCACAGAGAAATCAGTCATGTTCAATTTGCTACCGTTGACGGAATCTTCGGGTGGCACCATTCAAAGTCTTGAAATCAATCCGTTGTTGGTTACCAATGAGATTTCACACTCGATCTATCTATGGCACTGAAACTCATGGAAGCGATAACATTGACTACTCCTGGAAGCGATAACATTGGCTACTCCCACGGGGTTGGAATTTCAAAACACAGTTATCTGTGAAATCGGTGGGAGTTGGAATTTCAAAACACAGTGAAATATGACAATTTTTAAAGTTGGTTGATTTTTTTTTACAATTTTAAGTAAAGATCTTGATGGTTTTATAAATATTTTCACTGTATTTGGCAGGCAAATCACTTTGTGATAGGCAATTTGGCCATCAAATTCCATCTCAGTATACCAGTAGCAATTGACACTGTTAAAACTAATGCAATTAAAAACTAATTCTTATTCTTATTTCTAGGCTTTCGTTGTTTGTTTGCTTGTGTTTAGAGGCACCCTCCAGTTCAGTATGGAAGAGGTGTTGTAACATTTTGTCGGGTTTTGTAAACAGAAATAATAAAATAATAAAAATAAAAATAATCTTATGTTAAAGTAAAATTTCCTTTTAATTTTTAAACTCAATGTTTATGAGAACCCATGAGATTCATGTTGAATATAGCTTATTTAAAAAGGGAAATTAAATCAGCAAATTAATAAACCAGTCTAGATTTGATCTATCAAGTGTTCAGAGGGATCAAATCTTTTTTCATTCTAAAATAGGTTTGGACCTCAAGAGACTTGATCCCTCTCTGAATTGAGAAGGATCTGAGGGTTATATTTTTTGGTCAATTTTATTTAAAATCCTTTAAGAGTTTATTGAAATTACAAGATCAAGTTGTTTTGTCTATATAATCTAAGTGTCTAAGAAAAATTATGCATTCAAAAACACATTTTAAACAACTAAAAATCACAATCCCACAAAAATTATATAACATGGGTACCACTAAAAACTAAAATATAAATTAATTAAGCTACAGCAAAAATTAATTAACTAATGATAACAGTTATATTTATTTATTTTATAAAAAATTTGCCAAAGATTAAATTTTCCAATCAATTATTTTTCCCTAAAAATTCCTATTTTACATGATTTTTTATTAATAAAATTATTTTTATTCTAAAATCATTAAAATTTATTTAAAAATATATTTTTTTTATAAATTTAAATATTTTTATAGAGATATTATCTAATATTATACCATTCTCATAATTAATTTAAAATAAAAGTGAAACCTTATAATTTTTCAATTTCTCATTGAACAGACAAAAATAAGATTAGAAACTTGTGCTACTTGATGTCATCCAACAAAAGATTCACTAAAATGGAACGTCACTGGCCATTTCCCCAACTGAGAAACTAATGAAACTAATGCCACACTTGCTATCAAATCGTTGAGTATTGAAGATGAGATGGCATTTTTAATGTTACCACATGGTTATTTAGTGTGGGCTCATGTTAACAACTTTTTTATTTGAATATTTCCACCATGCCAATAACATTTTTCTTTATGTGCTTCTCTCAACATTATTGAAACTAACACTATTGCTATTCCCTAACAAATAAATCTCAAAATTTTCACGTATTTTGTATATAACAGAAAGTGGACGATGTAGATTAGTGGGCTTAATTTTGTTGGGGCTTATGTAAATTGAATTGGAACCTACACAGTATATTGAATTATAAGTAAAGTCCTAACAGCAGTGTCACTAACCAATTGAGTTAATATTCAAGACTGGGAATTTATTTAAAAAATTGTATTTAACTTATACATTGTTTCGAAGAAAAATTTCTCTTAAAACACTAATATTTAGATCTTGAAATTGATTTTATGGAGACTTATTATTTTTTTTGGGAATGACTGAGTTATTTCACAAATATTTGTTATGATTTCATTACTCATTATTTCCAGTAGAGATACACTATTTTAGATATATCTTAACTCTAAATTTATCAAGCGTCGAAATAGATCAAATTTCTTGTAGTGCAAAACTTTCCTAGAATGCAAAATTCAAGGAAAAGATTATACCTCAAAGGATCTAATTCTTATTGATGCTTGATAGATAAAAAATTAAGATGGATCTAGGCTAGTAGTATTTATAGGCAACTACTTCAAATTCCATTTTTTAAGAGAGGGATATATATATAATTCAAATTTATTAAATATCATCTACAATTAGAGAGTATATTAACTTGAAAAATATTATAAGAAACAATAGGGTGCATATTAAATAATGGATATATACATAGTGAGATTTAAAGAAGAAAGACCCAAGATTTTAATTACATATTGTAGTGGAGACATATATTGTTTTTTTTATTTTTAATATATTAATAGTTTTTTTAATTTTTTATGTTCTCATAATTTCTATTTACATTCTACTACATGCTCTTTGTTTTAATGCAACACACACAAAAATTATAATTATAATTTAATTATAATATATATATATAACAAAAAGTCTGAGGGTTAGTTCAATCTGGCGATCCTATTGTTAAAACACTTGTTATTAACAAAGTCGCGGGTTTCAATTTTAATTCTTTCAACGCTCTCAGTGTTAAGATCCATAGTTGAGCCGACAGAAAGTAAGACTTTTCTTTAATATATATTTTGTGGACAGAGAGATCATCGTCTTTAAAGTCCATAAACCAATAGAATATATAATATATAATATAAATTAATATATATCTCAATTGAGTAATATATATAATTAATATCACAATCAAGTTAACAAAGCAATGCACCTTTAACTTTTAAGTAACAACTTCTTTTGCAACATTATAATGTGTTTTGAAGTTTTTTTCACTCTATTGTTGTTGAAGCTATTTCACAAGATATTTTATAATGTCTCAATATTGAATTGGTGTCGTCTTTTAAATCAATGTATGAAAACACTTTGTAATATATCAATGGTGAAATCAATGCACCTTATTATTTTGTGTTATATCATTATTTAAATAATTGCCAATAGTTGATTTGTGTCAGTGTATTTAGCACATGATATATATTATTTAAGTGTTAAAATCAATGTATGGGAACAATTTTCTTTCTCTCTCCCTTTTTAAAAAAAATGTCTATTCTTAAATATTAGTGAGTATATGTAATTTATAATTCTTTTGTAAATAGAAATACCATTATTAAAAAAAATCATTTTCTTATTTCAAGTAATTTGATTATTTTTTAATATAGCTTACATATTGATGTACAAATATTAATAGAGGATTCACACTTTGTAATATTATAAAATGTGTCTTTATCTCAATTTTTCTATACCATATTATTGTTGACTTTAATTAATTGGACAAATTTCACTATCTTGAAGTTAAAATTGATACATTTAATCAATTTTCTTTGTATCATTTCAAAAATCAATTCATGGAATCATTTTGCACCATATAATCATTGTAATCAATGTGATTTTTCATTACTAAATCTAAAACACTATATTGTTTTGTATTATATTATTGTTGAAATCAATTCAATTATTTATTTTCTTTAATGCATATAGCATAGATTGAAGAAGTTCTAAATTGAATGTATTATCTTGTCATTGAAATCAATGCATTAGAACAATTTCCTCTTTCTTCATCAAGTTATCTATTTATCTATAACTTCTTGTAAATAGAAGTACCATTATCAGAAAAATGTTTTACTTTGGTTCTTCCTTTAGCTTTCTATATTTTAATTATATTCACTCACTGCACCATAATTACAATTTTAATTTCCAATGGAGTAATCGCAATTCCTAAAGGTGTTTGTATTTCTTAATTACAATTCTCAATGCTCAAATATTTGTACAACCACAATTCACAATGAAATATTAAGCGATGAGTTTACATTCTACTTACTTAATATATTCTATGAATGTATATGTAGAAATTATGGTGTATATTTGCAACTTCTCATGAAGTTTTAATCAAAATCAAAAGACACAAACCTACTATACCACTCCATGGAATTCAATTCACAATTTAGAACATCAATCACAAACATGCATTGAGAAATAACACACATGCACACAATATTTTTCCAAGCGAAAGTAATCTGCTGAAAACCCATATGCCTTCTTGCATTAATCTGATGAACAAAGATGTATTACAATTGCTTTGTTCAATTAAACATAACTTGCAAGTGAATAACCTATCTCTCTGCTCACTGAGAAGCTCTAACCCAAATTTAGTCAATTTCTGCATTTGCTTGAGCCCCTATCTCCTTACGCAATTATTGAGGAAATTAGGCCCCTATTATTTAGGTATTTCCTCCAAAATGATTGCACAATTCACCTAAGTTGATCGTCAGATTACATGCAACCCCTGTACACTCAATACTAGTCTACAATTGATGTTACACTACCTTGGAATCTCCACCATAACTAGGGAACTCAAATTATCTACATGCGCTAGCTATTTTGGGTTGATTGATTAGTTAACTGGATGATCACTAAGTTAGACTAAAGTCTCACTACACAACTGACCTTCAACTAGTTCCTCCAACAGTTGGAACTAGTTTAACTAAAAACTACTTGAAATAATTGACCTTGATTACTACAAATTAGATTCAGACATGCTTAACTAAAATCCAAGCCCTCTAACTTCAATTTACTAAGTAAATTGGGTGACACAAACCATGTCACATGAGTTAACTATATCCAAGTTGTCTACTATCAATTTGACTAAGGTAAAGTCAATTGAGACTTTCTTGCTGCATTTTTCAACACTCCCTCTTAGTAAGAAAGGGATTATCAACTACCCCTATCTTGCACTTGTGGAACTCTAACTTCCCTCTTGACAAAGTCTTTGTCAAATTGTTAACATTTTGTTCCTCTATTGGAACGTATTGTAGCAACATTATCCACCTCTACACATAGTCCCATAAATGGTGATACCATATATCTATATGCATAGATCGATTGTGAAATATAGGATTGTTAGAGAGCTTATTAAAACTCTTATTATCACAATAGATCATAGTTGGATCGATCATATGAAAAAACAGTCCCACAAGTATCTTTCTCATCGATATCGCCCCACATGTTGTTTGACTTGCAGGCATGTATTCTAATTCTACCGAGCTAAGTGCCACAGATCTTTTCTTCCTGTTGTACCAGGAAACCACTATGGACACAATACTGAAAATTCCACTTGATGTATTATTTCAGCTGGATGGACTCCCTTCCCAATCTGCATCTGTGAAGCCATAAAACTTCACTCCCTCTTTCCATCTATACTATAGTCCAAACTAGCTAGTGCCTCTAAGGTACTGTAAAACATGCTTAACTTCCTTCCAATATAATTTGGTTGGCCTAACCATACCTTGGCTCGGCTAGTTGATTGCATAGAACATATATGGTCATGTGTTGATAAGATACATTAGTGAACCCACTAAATGTCGATAAATGGTAGCATCCACTTCTTCACCTAAAGTGCCATCCTCCTTCCTCCAGTTGGTCGCTAGAGGTGTCTCCATGGGTTTAAAACTCTCCATATAGAATCTCTATACTATCTCATTTTCATATGTGCCTTGAGACACAAATAGTTCCCCATATCCTTGCCATACTTCCAAACTGAGGAAGTAGTGCATGAGACCCATGTCCTTGATTTCAAATTTCCTTGCACGATCCTCCTTGCAAGATCTAACCAGATGCTCATCACTAGTCAAAATCAAAATCAACATATATGGCAATAATAAGCAATTTACCTTCTACTACTTTACTTTTAGTGAAGCCCAAGCCAATCAGATAATTGTCGATCCTGGTGTACCAAGCACGGGGTGCTTATTTTAGACCATACAACGCTCACTTGAGTCTACACAAATGAGATTCTCGATTAAATGTCTCAAAACCTTTTGGTTTCTTGATGTGCACCTCCTCCTCAATAACCCCATTGAGAAATGTTGTTTTTATATCCATCTAGTGGATCTTCCACCCCATCTGTGTAGTCAGTGCAAGAATTAATATAATGGATGAGTACCTTACTATAGGAGCAAAGGACTCCCCATAGCCAATTCCGTTAACTTGAGAGTATCCCTCGGCCACAAATATGGCCTTATACTTCTCTATGCTTTTGTCTTCTGTGTGCTTAACCTTGAATATCCATCTCAAACCCACAATTGATTTATCTATTGGTCTTGGGACCACTTCCCAAACATTGTTCTTTACAATGGATTCATATTCCTCCACCATTGCATCAACCCATATAAGTCTCTCTACTTCTTCCTCGAAAGAGGATGGATTAGTCTCTACAAGCTCAGTCATTAGATCCATGTAGCCAGTGCATAGTTCATGTGACCTCCTCTGTCTGTGCAAATTTCAAGGGATTTCCACATTCTCCCTCACATCCTACACAAGTCTATCAACTTCCCTGGTTCTTTCTCTGCCTTCTATGGATGGTTATTCTTGAGTGGATGTCTCGACTCTCTGCTCCTTAATTTGTGGTTGCTCCAGAACTTCCTAAGGCTTCTCCTTTGGAGATAAAAGCTTCTCTCTAGTAGGATTTGAGGCTTCCTCTCAAGAGAGGACTACACCACTTTCTCCTTATCAAACTTTACATCCCTTCACATAACTGTCATTTTGATTGAAGTAAGTACACATGGTAGTTGTGAGGAGTTTTTGTGCAGCCCACAAATACCCCAAACTCTAATGTCAACACAAGATTCTTCCTTGATTCTTTGGAGACATGGTAGTAAATAGAGGCTCCAAAAATCCTGAAGTGTGACACATCCTACTTTCTCCCAAAGATGTCCTCTTATAGTGTAATCATACCAATAATCCGATGACGAATCTAGTTCTTCAAATAGACTATTGTGTTGCATTCCTTAGCCCACAAATGTAGAGGTAGGCCTTGTATGTAACATAGCTCTCACAACTCCCATAATGCTACGGTTCTTTCTCTCAGCCACCCCACTCTACTATGGGTTGTGGGGTGTTTCCATCTCTCTTCGAATGCCTTATTTCACACATACATTTTTTAATTCATTCAAAACATAATCAACTCCATTATCGCTCCTGATAACCTTCACCTTATTGCCAATTTATTTCTCAATCATTGCCTTGAATTCTACAAACTTGGAGAATGTATCATCCTTCTTCCGCATGAAGAAGATCCAACACTTGAGAAATCATTAATAAAAATGACAAAATATTTGTGTCTAGCAACGGAGGATATCAAGAAAGGTCCACAGACATCAGAGTGGATCCTTTCCAAGACTGCATGCGCTTTTCTATCTCGATCATGGAATGTGGATTTTGCATACTTCCCAAAGGTACACCATTTGCAAACATCCTGAAGCCAAAGCTTGAACTATGAAGCCAAAGCTCGAACTGTGAAGCCAAAGATTCACTTTCTTCTCCTCTTTACATATTCCTTCTAAACTTTTTATGTGGACACTTCGTGGCATAGTGCTCGAATTCATGACAATTGAAGCATTTAATTTTGGACAAATATTTCTTCTTTCCCCCTTGGCTGGATTCTGGTTTGGTTTGATATTTCTTCTCTTTTCCCTTCTTTCACTTTCAAACCAATGCAAGTTTTTCTTCATCCTCACCCTTAGATGGCGTCCCATCTCTGGTATTTCACCTTATTTCCTCCTATACCAAATCAGACCAAAATTCCCAATTCGTTAGTTTCTCCCTCCCATTCATTGAATCTTGGTAGTTATGCCAGTTCTTGGGAAGGCCTCTAAGGGCTAGGGTTACCAAGTCATCTTCTGCAACATTAACACCAACCCCATCAATTTCATCATGAAATTGTGTTAACCTGGTTAGATATTATAGAATAGTGTCATTCTTTTGCATCTTGATATTTCGAATTTTGTCCTTGAGTGCCAATTTCTTGTGATTGTTGTTAGTCTAGATTAGATATGTCAGTGCTTGCTAATGAGCCATGGTAGTGCACCAAGAGTGTTGCAACTTCCATAGGCTCTTCAAATTTACTTTATCAACCCAAGGTTTCATACAAACTTAGAGGTGATAGTGCTATATACACAGTAGATGCATCATCTTACTCATGCCACCTTCAACTAGGTCACTTGATAATTAGGGTTCCAGCCCATTCTTTGACTGAACTAAAAGGAGAATAACTATTGAAAGTAGAATGTAAAGGTTAGTCCTAGTGTAGAGAAAGTAAATGCTTTTCAACTCAGAAATGAATGTTATCAACTTGTAAATGTTATGACAGAATCCAAACCTTATGATAATTTGCAGGAAGGAAACTATGATAAATTTCACTCAATCATCTAGCTATCAAGGTTGCTTTAAAAAAAAAGATTATTCTATCATTTCATAATTCAATAAAGCATGCATGGACTATCTAATTCACACTTGTAGAGTAAATAAAGTTCTGATTGCTAAATTTGGAAATGAAATAACTAATGCTATCTGATCTTCCAGGAAAGGAAAAGGAGTGAAGGGACTAGTCTAGGTGGCACTTATGGTCATGGAATCCAAGATGAGGGATCAAACTACTGCTAAACTAAGCTAGGCTATCACTGCAGGTCAAAACAAGGTCAAAATTGGCTACTACAAGTGTGCTACAAGATGTCCCAAAATGCTACAAGAAGTTGGTTGAGGGGGTTTGGAGGGTAAGAATGGTGAGATGGAGTGTTGGAAGATTTTATGAAAGTTCAAGGAAGTGTAGGGAAGGTGATAAACACCCTTATCCAAGCCCAACACTTCAAGAAGGCGGGATTTGGGCTAAGATGGTTGCTCATAGTGAGTGAAAAAAAAAGAGATCCAAAACATGGGTTGGAATGCATCAAAAGAGAGTGGAAAGGTCCTAGATGGAGTTTGTTAAAGGTTCCTCTATATACATATCCAACAACCCTGCAACAACACATGCACCTGTTTACTTTTCATTTGAAAATCATTACAAGACAAGGTGGAAAAGATGAGTTGAATTTGGAAAAACCACCAAACTAATGCTAAGCACTTGATCTATGAAATGAAATCCCTTCTAATCTACAACAATCATGAGAAGCAAAATAACAAATGTAAAACTTTCCAAGAAATCATAATCAACTATCTAACTAATGCTGAAACTTGACCTATGCAATGAATAGGAAATCACACTCTATTTTTGGGTTGTGATAGTGGGGTCCTCTAATCATAATCCCATGGGGGAGATGAGATAAGGGTCACTGCCACAAGATTTTTGATGTATTTTACTCTGTTGAACTGCAACAACTAATATACCCTCTAAGCTAAAGGAAACGTGAAGAAGAAACAACTTAATCAATATTATAAGCTAAAAGAAACATGAATAAACTTATACAATTAATCAACATTCTAGACTAAGAGTATAGATACAAGAGAGGAACTTCTGCTACTAGGGTTGGGCCCTAACCCAAGATCTTCAACCCTTTGAGTCAACTCAGTGTTGGATCAAAACATAACTTCTCATTATCATTCCAAAAGTGTCAAATACATCATCAAAATAACAACAAAACGTGCTTTAGCTGAATGACCTTTTGGGTACAATAAAAATTTGAATCCTAATGAGTTCCTTAGCCTATTTATTTATACAAAAATGGGCCTGCCAACATATCCCTATAAAATAGCGACATCTGACTCCCTAAGTCGAGAATAGGTGAATCTAACTCTGCTTTAACTTGCACTGGCTCAGCTGCCAATGAGCTCGACTTGCTTGGTTGCCAATGACACCGAGTTGATGAGAGATAGAGTGGGGATCTTCGACTAATTGGAGGAGTTAAGGAGGTGGACAACCTCTTAGAATCTCTCTTACTTGTCTACCCCGAGTTCGTGCACCCAAATCAACTCAAAATTTCTCCAATTCCTGCATTTAACACACATTAGGCCACAAGACATAGCAACATATCTTTTATTCTCACACTAAGCATAATATAATGAAATTTGTAGATAAATGTGAAAAAAGATAATTTAATAAGATGGAGGATGGCATTGTGACCCATATAATATACCTATTGATGAGCCTCATCATTACCCCCTACTGAAACTATTGCTCATCCTCTGAGTGACCTATTCATCTATGTCCATGTCCTTCATGACCCTGGTGGCCTATCTGACATCCCAAGGTTCTGCAGATGGTGTGCCTTCCTAAGGATAAAATCCTGCATTTCTCTTTATGTCTTCCCACTGCTTCTTTTCCTCTTCTTCATTCCTTCCTTCATGTAAACCCAACAACAAAGGTTGACTGAGTTTAAGTACAATCTAGGTTATCTTCAATATTTGCATGGTTGTTTTGTACAAAGGTGATCTATCCAACCTGAGAGTGTCCTCAAAGTTGGAGATGGTCTGCTCTTAGGTGGCAAGGTATCTAACTGCTAGCTTATCATCATTGGAAATGATGCTGTGAGTGTTTATTATAGCCATGGAACTTATTTTCTCTTCCCTGATGTAGAGGGGTTATTTTTCTTCCCTGTCCAATACTTTCCTCACCTCCTCAACTCTAGCCTCCTCATGTGTCATCCAAGATGCAAGAGCCATCAACTACAGGTCTCCCAATTTTTCATTGGAATCCCAAACATTTGTATCAATTAAGGTGAGGTTGTGTAGGTGGAATTCAAGTAATTTGGATTTTTCTTCAATGCTACTCTTGTCACGCAACTCAATGAACTGCTTGTAGTCCTAGAATGGCATGGACACATGTTGTGCTAATGTCTTGATCTGGAACTGCATCCATTGGTCTTTGAGGAAAAGTGCATAGGATTTGCATGAAAGTCTACATTTTAGTGCCTCCATGGAGGGGCTTTCCATTGTGATGAATTGGGTTTCCTTCTCTTACAATTTCTTCCTCAACCATCTATTTTCTTCCTGCAAATGTGTTGTCATTGTGTACTCTCTATCCCTCAACTCACTCAACTCATTTCCCATTTCTAGGAGCTTTTCTTCTATAAGGCCCACATCTTCCACCTTCTTAGATTTGGAAATTTGCATCCATTTGTGTATCCTTCCTCTTTCTGCTTCAATTTCAAAGAAGAGAGGGACTACAAATTTTTGTGGGATCACTCTACATCCTTCAATGAACTTATAATAGGAGCTCAAATTGGGTTGTGGACTAGGCTCTTGTAGCTTTGGAATATCCTTTCCAAATCTTCTTGGAGAAACTTCCCCCTCTTGTAACTGTTGTGTTTCTTTTTTCCCTTCTTTATGCTCATTCTACTCTTCCTGTAGCATTTTCTTCTCCTCATGTGTTTCCTATAGCAGGCTCTTCTTTTTCCGTAGCTTCCCTTTTCCTTTTTGTTGGAGTGTGGTAGGTGCCTTGGGTTGCTTAAAGGAAGTTGATATAGTAACAAACCTTCTTACATAGGTTATGGGAGTCCTTGATATGGCTTCAGGAGATTTGACCTCCTCAACTTTCCTTTCAATGGGTTCTAGCTCCTCTCTTTTACTTGGTGATTCTTCAATTGTAATAGGGGTCTTTTTGGGAGTTTGAGGCTTCCCTTATTTAGTTTTGGTGCTTTTCCTTGTTTTGAAGTATTGGGGAGCTTTCCTATGCCTTTTCTTCTTATGTTTTATTGGTGTGTTCAAGGCAGCTAAGGTGGTAGTTGCCTCCTTTTTAGTGGGTCTAGATGACAAACTTTTCTGCTCTGGGGATACCTCTTCTTCTCTAGGTGCAGTGGTTTTCTAAGGGCTTGGTTCTGCCTGCTCCTCCTCCTCTTCTTCTTAATTTTTCCCTTTCTCATATCTTCCTTTTTCTCTATTTCCTCCTCTGTTTTCTCCGCCTCTTCTCCTTCTATCTCTTCTTCATCTTCTGCCTCTGCCTCTTCTCCTTCTTCTACCTCTGCCTCTTTTCATTCAGCACTAGACGCTGGGGTCTCACCAAGTGCAAGGAATTGATTGTCAAGGAAGTATTCTCTGTCCATATCCTTTAATGTGGACGAGAGGACAGAAACCCTTAATTTATTCAAAGCATCTTTCACTATTATTTTGATGAGGCCATGGTGGCCTAAGTGTTGTTTCTTGCCCTCTTTCACCTTATAGCTCATGTCCATGATGGACTGTAGGAGGAAATAAGGCACACCCAGTATTTGGGCTATGGGAAATCTTGCTTGAAATATTAGTTAATGGAGCAGTCTTAAATGGTAGCCATAGACTACACTCAGTCTTCCTTCACAATAAATGAACTTCAAGATATGGTAGGCCACCTCATCCCAGGGATAGGGTAGGTTCTCCCTTCTGACTCCATTTTTATCTTCAATCAATTTCTCATCAACATTGAAGAAATTCTTCTTAGCAATGGCACTGTTAGACTTGTCTTATTTTCTCCATTGAACCCCTAGAGGAACGGTTATCACCCTGCTAATCAGCTCATGACTGATAGTAATGGATAATCCCCTCACCACAGTTGTGGCACAGGATATTGTTTGAGAGTTTAGGCCATGGAAAATTCATAAGTGATATCATCAACATATCCCTTTAGTAGCTTAAAGAAACCTAACCATTGATTCCTTTTGAAAATATCTACTATAGGGGGATGAAGGTGAATTCCCTTAGTATTTTTAGCCTCTCTCCTATTGAATCCCCCTCCCATCCTTTTCTATGTTTTCAACTAGGTGTAGGAGGGTTGCTTCCTATGATAGATCTGATATGAATTCAAATGGAACATCGGGTTGGAATATATAGTTGATGACAATTATGTATATCCCCTCTACATTATAGCCAAAAAGCCTCATTTAATCGACAAGATGATTTTTATTACTAAGAGAATTCAAGGTGCACCAACATGTAAATCATGGACAAAATAATGAAAGAGGCCACTTAATTTCTACCATAAGGCCTAGTATGATGATAATTGGAGACCAAATTGACCCTTAACAACATTATTGCAACCTTGGAGGCTTCCTACAGCAATTGTTTGTGCTTCCTGTAGCTGTCTATAGCTTCTTGTAGCTGTCTCCTTTAGAAATGATATAGTAGGGTTTGACTCCTCCTGATGGCTTCCTATGCTCATCCTTACCTTAGTTTATCTTGAAA
Organism: Pinus taeda; assembly: GCA_000404065.3. NCBI lineage: Eukaryota > Viridiplantae > Streptophyta > Pinopsida > Pinales > Pinaceae > Pinus > Pinus taeda. Next base: position 29,398 of record APFE031072800.1, on the reverse strand, counting down.
TGAGCAAAGATGCAAGAGAATTTGGGCCTTTGTATGTTATATGCTATTTTTGGCTAAGGCTTAGAGCATTGTGATGACTTTGCAGAAGTATGATTTTTCCTCATTTGAACAGTTGACCCACCTAGAGTTATCATTCTCTCTTCCCTCGTAATCAACACCCACTATCTCTTAACTTATCTTGACTAATGTGAAAATCCCATGTTGCATGATGATTGATAAATCACTTTTCATTCATTGACCAAGGGTGGCCAAGTTAACTAGCCACCTCTAGCTTATAAAAATGCCTTACTTTGACATTCATACATTTTTCATTATTTTACACTTGGGGAGGAGCTTAGAGTTTACCATACCTGTTCCTACCTTGTGCTCGATCGATGCATGTTGGAGTATTGGTTTTTTGTGTTGTTACCTAGAGATTTAACTTGCTGTCTTTTTGCTCCTGTGTATACTTTCTCTTCTCCTATGTATTTGACTATTGGCATTGTTCATGTGTGTAGGTTCTTTGTTGATATCTCAGATACTATTGTTGCTACTATAGAGTCATGATTGGAATGGTAGGGTGCTTCAGAATAATGGTATCATCGCCTTAACTTGATGGGAAGAAAAAAAATAAGATTAAGGCTTACTGCAATAATGGCACAAGCTACTACAAGAAATTTTGTTGTAACCCTTTCTTTATTTTTCAAGGGCTTTCAACTTCATGGCAGTGATGAGAAAGAGTGTAGGGGTTTGGAGGATGATGTTAGGGCCTTAATAAACTAGTGAAGGCTATGTAACTGGAGGGAACATCCTCTGTCTTTTTTTAGAATTTTTTTAGGATGAGACAGAGCTTAAGGTTAGTTTTGAAAGATGGTGATTTTTGTGAATCAGTGATGCATGGAGGATGGGTTAGTGGTGGATCAAGGTGGGAGGACCCTAATTAACCTTGGATAGGTCATGCATGATGATTTTCCCAATTGAATCCTCTTCGTATAGAATTTCGGGACGTTCCTGTAGTGCTACAGGATCTTCCTATAGTAGTTATAGACTTCTTGTAGCAATCCATAGAGGGCCTGAAAATGGGTTTTTGAGCCCCGAGGATGGGTGAGAGTGGTGAGGAAATGGTTTTCATGGAGGATATGGAGTGGAAGGAAGGAAAAATGAATGGAACTTGAGCATGTTGTCCATGTATCTCTGCAATTTGTCACTATCCTCAAAAACCTGCAAAATAACAAAAATTATTAATGGATAGGTTGTAGATCCCTATCATGACATTCTCCTTTATTTTTTTAATTTTTTTTTTCTTGAGGGACACATAGGCTGCCTCAAGAGAGGCTTTTGACCTGCATGTCTGCCCTGGGTGCCTCAAGGGAGGTTTTCACCCAAGGATTTTTTTTGTTTTTTTTCACTCTTGGGATGCCTTAAGGAGGTTTTCAACACAAGAGTTGGCCTAATATGCCTCATGGAGGTGTTCATCTAGGTATCTTATTGTTTTTTATTTTCTTTTCACAAACAAAAATAGTATCTAGGAATGTTGTGACTTGGAATCTAGGACGCTTCCAATCACATTCACTTCATTGCTGATGGTGATGATGAAATCTTCCTTGGACATGATTTTTGTAAACCTTCAATCTATAGCCATTGACAAGTAAGGGAATCCCTTCCTCATAAATGGTCCTAATTTTAATGGCTCCATTGTTATAGAATTTCTCTATTCGGTATGGTCCTAACCATCTTCTCATCAATTTTCCTTTGAATTCTTTGAACCTAGAGTCATATAGTAGGGCCCAATCCCTTCTTGAAAAACCTTGTCCTTGATGTTATTATCATGCCAGACCTTCCTCTGCATTTGGATAAATTCATTGTGTAGGAAAACTTGCATTCTGAATTCATCCAAGTCATTTAACTGGAGCAACCTCTCCTACTGTGCCTTTGTGACATCTAAATTCAATTATGTTGCCATTCTCAAAGTATTGTACTCAAACTCAATGGAGAGCAAAGTCTTCTTTCCATAGACCAAGTCATAAGGGGCTAAACCAATAGTTGTGTTCCAAGTTGTATTATAGGCCTAAGTGGCCTCCGCTAATCTATTTGTCCAGTCCTTTATGCTGTTGCTCACAACCTTGGTGAGGATGCCTTCTAGTGCCCTATTGGTGACCTCTACTTGTCCATTGGCTTGAGGATAATAGGCAGTAAATTTTTTGTGTTTGATATGATGTTGCCTTGACAAATTGTCGATCAGATGTGTTGTGAATTCAGCTCCTTAACTGGTGACTAGCTCTATGGGGTACCAAAATTTGTAGAACTCTTCTCCCTTAAGAACTCGACCACTTTCTCCTTTGTTTCCATCTTGACAACCTTTTTCTCAGTCGACTTTGTCAAATAATCAGTGCATACAAGTATGTACTTTTTCTTCCCTAATGGTGGATCAATTGGCCCAATGAAATCCATGCCCCACTTGTCAAATGGCTCTAAATCCACCTAATATTGTAAGGGAATTTCATCCTTGGGAGTAGGTTTACCCATCCTCTGGAACTCATCACATCGACTGGTGTATTTTCTTTCATCTTGGTGGAGAGTGGGACAATAGTAGCCAATAGTAGCTAGCTTGTAGAACCTTGAAAGTTGTCCTCTTGGCAACAAAGTGACATCCACAAGGCCCATCATGATAGTCTAAGAGGATGTCAAAAAATTCATCTTCCCTGACACATCTCCTTAAGATTTGATTTGGTCCCAACTTGAAGAGATTTCCCCCAATCCAAGTGAAAGGGGCACTCTTCCTTGAATTCTGCTCTTCTCCCTAGATGATAGATTTGGAGGGAATTCTATAGCAACTAGATAGTTGAATATATCAACAAACCATGGAGAGAGAAATAAAATAGAAAATAAGTGCTCATTTAGCAGTCAATCATCAACCATCCCTTCATCACTTGCAGGAAAATCAAGTGTAGACAAAAAACATGCAGCTACATTTTCTTTACCTGACTTATCAATGATAGTTAAATCAAACTGTTGTAATAGAAGCAACCATATAATAATTTTGGCATTCATTTCAGGATTATTCATTAAGTGCTTGATAGCTGCATGGTCAGCATGGACAAAATTTTGATATCCAGTGATGTAGTGTTTGAACTTGTTTAGAGAGTGGACAACAACTAGGAGTTCCTTCTTAGTTACAATGTAATTCAATTCAACATTAGACAGATTTTTGCTAATGAAGTAAATGGAATAAGGAAACTTGTCATCTGTCTAGCCTAGAGCTACTCCTACAACGTTTTTAGATGCATGAACATGGATGTGAAAAGGAAGAGCCCAATTTGGGCCTCTAAGTATGGGTCCAATAGTTAATTTGTCTTTCAAGATCTCTAGCACTTCTTGGAAACTATCTGACCAACAAAATTCAGAGTCCTTGTCCAGCAATCCAAAAAATGGTGAGGCTACTTTGCTGAAGTCTGTGATAAAGCTCCTATAATATCCAGCTAAGCCCAAGAAGCTCCTAACATCTCTCTACTTTTGAGGAGTAGGGACCCTTTTTATGATGGCAATTTTGTTTGGGTCCACTTGTATTCCCTCTTGAGATATTGAATGGTCAAGGACAATCCTTGCATTCATCAAGAATTCACACTTATCAGTACTAAGATAGAGGTTCATTTCAATGCACTTATTTAGGACTTTCCCCAGGTTAGAGAGAGCCTCCAGGAAGTCACCCACATAGGGAGTGAAATCATCCATGTAGATCTCTATAGAGTCATGGACTAGCTCAACAAAGATGTTCAGAATTGCCCTTTGAAAATGGCAGGGGAATTACATAACCTGGAAGGAGGGACCCTATAAGAAAAGGTACCCCAAGGACAAGTGAATGTAGTTTTATCTTCTTCCTTTGGGCTGATTTGGATTTGATTGTGAACACTGAATCCATCCGGGAAAGAGAAGAACTTCTTCCTTGCAAGACCAACCAAGACTTGATCACTGAAAGGTAAAGGGAAATGGTCTTTTTTTAATGGCTTTGTTTAGATCTCTGTAATCCACATAGATCCTCCACTTTCCATTCTTCTTTGGGACCAAAACTAGAGGGAACTCCCACTCAATATTTGAGATGGGGTAGATGAACCTTGCATCCAACAACTTCTGCAACTCTTCCTTTATTATGTCTTTGAGGGTTGGGTTCATTCTCCTTTGAGGTTAGCGTACAAATTTTCATCCCTCCTTGATGTAGATGTGATGAGTACACACCAAAGTATGCACCCCCTTCATTTCTTTATAGCTCCAAGAAAAGGCATCTAAGCGTTCTCTCAACATGTTGCAAAACTTCTCTTCTTGGTTGGTTGAGAGAGAGGGGTTTATCTTCAAGGTTTTTGATGGACCAAATTCTACTATTTTGACATGTATAGGACTTGGGTCCACTAGGCATAACTCAATCTAAGGATTACCCTCATATTCCTTCATGAGCTCATCAATATGCATGGTGTTGGGGGGATGGTTCTAGAGGATTTGGTCAATGAGGTCATCTTCATCAGATTTCCCCCCTCCTATAACAACATCTAGGGTAGATATTGGATGGGATGTCATATGATACACTTCATATTCATCCTCCTCTTCTAACCATAGGGTTAAGTCATGCTCCAGGGATGGTTGAGTAGGAGGGTACAATACCAACTGTTTGGACAAATGCCCATTCTTAATTGTCATGTTCCAAAATCTACAACTTATGTAAGCATCGCCAGTGATTAGCCATGGTATTCCAAGGATGAGAAGACAACCATTGAATTTGGTATTGGGATGGAGAGTTAGGAAGTCAGTAGGATACTCCCAAGAATAAATAGAGACCATTACATTCTCAACAACTCTCTCAGGAGCCACTGTGGACCTATCTGCAAGTTGCAACATTGTGCTTGTCTCTCTCAAAGATCCTTGGTGGTTTAGTTTGAGATTGGTTTCCTTATTCGTCACATTAATGGCAGCCCCAATATCAATCAAGGTGTGAGGGACAATGATGTCATCAATGTGCACATCTACCATAGGACTTCCATGGTCTAGATACTTTGGGAAAATCACTCTCCCCATCATTAGACTAGATAATTGACCAATGACATTGATGGTAGGGGTGTCTTTTCTTTTCATCATAGGATGTTTGAAGTATTTATCTTTTATAAGCTTATTGTATATGGGAACATCCTAAATAGCTTGGAGGAGTGAGATGTTAACACATAAGTTTTTCAATTCTCCTAGAAGTTCAGTGTCTTCTAGGGTGTGTTGGTTAGGATGGATCAATCTTTGAGGAAAAGAAGGCAGATTTACTTTAGGGACACTCTCTTCCTTTTCATCTTCAAGCTCCTTAGGTCGAGATGGAGGTGGAGGCAGTAAAGCAGGAGGTTGGTTGAATTGAGGCCTCCAACCTTGTGATAGGTTATTCCACTGAGGATAATGAGGTGCATAATGCCAAGGAGAATTTGTGGACCATTAAGGAAGAGTACAAGAATACCAAGGGGGCATGGGTGCATTCTAGTTGGGAAGGTAATAAGAATAGGATGCAACTTAAATGCCCTTCTAGTATGGCCTAGGTCCTTGAGGCCTCCTTTGATTTAACAGAGTTGTTCAACCCGACATTCTGCCCCTTAGTATACAAATTTCAATCCATAAAAATAAGGACACTTATCCATGGAATGGTTTTCCTCACAGACCGAGTAGACCTCTATAACATTTAATGGACATTCATTCTCAAGGTGCCTTCTAGTGCATTTAGGGAAAAAGGTAGCTAAGGATCTCTCTTCTTCCTCCTATCTCCTCTTGATCTGCATGGTATCCATTTGTAGAGAAAAGGTGTGAAACATTTCATTTTTAAAGTCCTCCAACATGTTTCCAATTTCATTCTTGATAGAGGTCGTGGAGGAAGAGGAACTGGCCAAAGCTTGACTAGACCTTACCTTCTTCCTAGCAACCCTAGAATGGTTTTTGAATACTATCTTGATGTTTTCATAGGGTAGTTGATAAATGTCTACTCCAAACAACATGTTTAGGGTTTCCAGTATGTCCTCCCTGATTCCTCTAAGAAGGAATAACTTGAGTGATTCAAGATCAAGGCTACATCTAACCCTTTTACAATTGATCTAGAACCTTTCCTCGTAGTCTTCCAAGGATTCATTTGGTCCAAGAATCATTCTAAATATTTCCTCTTTGGTGTCTTTGGACCTACAATAGTCCATGTACTTTTTTTTAAAGGATATCTGCATTTGAGCCCAAGTAATGATGTTATCCCTAGGTAAACCCGTGAACCAGCACAAGGCTGCATCCTTAAGGGTGGATGGGAACAACTTCAACTTATGGTCATCAGAGGTATAATAATAAGTTCTATAGACAACAAAAAACTCAAACAAATAAGTATCAAGGTCCTCTGAGTTTAAGCCATGGAAGTGAGTAAGGGTAGAAGGACTTATATTTTTCATCGTAGCATCTCCATTAGTCTCTTTGATGGGAAAATCACCCTCCTTTTTGTTTTTACCCATGATGTAGGTATGTGGAATAGTCTATTTTTCTTCTTTCCCAATAGGCTTCTCAAATATCTTAGTTTGTTCACATAAGGGGTCATCTAACTCCCTTGTAGTCAGAGAGGGAAGTTGACAGTCACCGAAGAAGAGAGAAGGTTAATTGTTTGATGGTGTGGGGGTATTTGGCAAGAAATTCCCTAAAGTTTCTCTATTCCTACAAGGCATGAAATAAATTTTCTTTTTATGTGTTTTTTTTTAAAACCAAATCCAAAATAGAAAGGAAAGAAAGAATAACATCTATCTACTAAATGAAAAACAGAAAGAAATTAAGAAATTACATCTACCTAAACACCTCCGTGGAAATGATGCCATAATGATGGAGAGACTTGGTATTGTACCAAGAGTGTTGCAACTTCCAGAGGCTCTTCAACTTTACTTTATCAACTCGAGGTTTCTTACAAATTTAGAGGTGGAAATGCTATATACACAGTAGATGCATCATCCTACTCATTCCACCCTGAACTAGGTCACTTAATCATTAGGGTTCCAGACCATTACTCAAGTGAACTGAAAGGAGACTAACTAATGAAAGCAGAATGTAAAGGCTAGTCCTAGTGCAGAGAAAGTAAATGCTTTTCAACTCATAAACGAATGTTGTCAACTTGTAAATGTTATGAAAGAATCCAAACCTTATGCTAATTTGCAAGAAGGAAACTATGCTAACTTGCACTCAATTATCTAGCTATAATGGTTGCTTGAAAACAAAATATTATTCTACCATTTCATAATTCAAGAGTGCATGCAATGACTATCTAATTCACACTTGTAGAGTAAATAAAGTTCTAATTGCTAAATTCAGAAATCAAAGAACTGATGCTATCTACTTGCAAGAAAGGAAAAGGAGTGAAGGGATTGGTCTAGGTGGCACTTTTGGTCATGGAATCTAAGCCGAGGGGTCAAAATAATCCAAAAATATGCTAGGCTATCATTGCAGGTCAAAACAGGGTCAAAGCAAGATGCTACAGGTGTGCTACAGGATGTTGTTACAAGATTCGTGTACTACTACAGGATGTCCTGAAATGCTACAGGAAGTTGGCTAAGAGGGTTTGGAGGGTAAGAATGCTGAGATGGAGTGCTGGAAGGTTGTATGAAAGTTGGGGGAGGTTTAGGGAATGTGATCAACACCCTTAGCAAAGCTCAACACTTCAAGAAGTCGGTGTTGGGGATAAGATGGATGCTCACAGTGACCGAAAAATTGAGATCTCGAACATGGGTTGGCATGCATCAAAAGAGAGTGGAAAGGTCCCAAATGGAGTTGGTGAAAGGTTCCCCTGCATTAGATCCAACAACCCTGAAATAACACATGCACATATTTCTCTTTTCATTTCCAAATCATCACAAGACAAGGTGGAAAAGATGAATTGAATTTGGAAAAACCATCAAACTAATGTTAAGAACTTGATCTATGAAATGAACTCCCTTCTAAGATACAAAAAGAATGAGAAGAAAAATGAAAAATGTAACCTTTCCAAGAAATCATAAACAACTATCTAACTAATGCTAAAACTTGATTTATGCAATGAACATGAAATCACACTCAATTTTTGGTTTGTGATAGTGGGGTTCTCTAATGATGATCCCATGTGGGAGATGAGATAGGGGGCATTTCCATTGGATTTTTAATGTATTTTACTCTATTGAACTCCAACAACTAATTTACCCTCTAAGGTAAAGGAAAAATGTAGAAGGAACAACTTAATCAATCTTCTAAGCTATAATAAACATGAATAAACTTAAGCAATTAATAAACATTCTAGACTAAGATTATAGATACAAGAGAGGAAATTCTACTACTAGGTTTGGGCCCTAACCCAAGATATTTAGCCCTCTGAGTCAAATCAGTGCTAGATCAAAACAAAACTTCTCATTATCATTCCAAAAGTGTTAAATACATCATCAAAATAACAGTAAAATGTGTTTCAACTCAATGGCCTCTTAGTGACAATAAAACTTCAAATCCTAATGAGCTCCTTAGCCTGTTTATTTATAAAAAAATGGGGCTACCAACATCTCCCTAGAAAATAGGGATATTTGACTCCTGAACTCGAGAATAGGTGAATCTAACTCTGCTTTGACTTGCACTGACTTGACTGACAATGAACTCGGCCTGCTTGGTTGCCAATGACACTGAGTTGATGAGAGATAGAGTGGGGATATTTGCCTAATTGGAGGAGTTAAGGAGGTAGACAACCTCCTAGAATCTCTCTTTCTTTTCTACTCCAAGTTACTACCTCAAATCAACTCAAAATTGCTCCAATTCCTGCATTTAACACACATTAGGCCACAATACATAGTAACACATATTTTACTTTGAGTAAGAATAATATAACAAAATTTGTAGAACTGTGAGAAAAATATAATTTAATAAGCTAGAGGATGGCATTGTGACCCATATAATATACCTATTGATGAGCCTCATCCCCTTCCATATTGTGTAAGGAGTTTATTTCCCATGGATATTTGAGACAATGTCATGTCACACTCAATTCAATATTATTCTCCTCGCCTTAGCTACATATTTCTTCTAATGGGCTAGGTTTTGTGCATCAGATGCCTATGGTTTTGTGATATATGTCTTGACATATCCTAGCAATCCATTATCATCCAATACTTCCTCCATGTGATCCTTCTATGCAATGAAACTAGAGTTTCCTTCCGAGGCATACTCTAGTCTCGGCCCGTTGACGGTCATCTTCCCAACTCTAAAGAGATCCTACTAGAATGAACTACAAATTCAAACCTCTTGAGAAACAACTTCAAAATTACTACTCTAATGTGAATCCTACTTTGAGACCATGTAGAAATAATGGTGTATATTTGCAATTTCTCATGAATTTTCAATCAAAATTACACAACAAAAACCTACTCTACTGCCATGTGGAATTCAATTCACAATTTAGAACATCAATCACATACATGTAATGAGAAATAACACACATGAACACAATATTTTTCTAGGGGAAAGAAATTTTCTAAAAACCCCTATTCCTGCTTGCATTAATTTGATGAATATAGACGTATTACAATTTCTCTTCTCAATTGAGCATAACATGCAAGTGAATAACCTATGTCTCTTCTCACTAGGAAGCTCTGACCCAAACTTAGTCAATTTTTGCCTCTGCTTGAGCCCTTATTTCCTTGTGCAATTCCTGAGGAAATTAAACCCCCTATTATTTAAGAATTTCCGCCAAAATGACTGCGCAATTCCCAAGGTTGATCATCAGGTTGCATGCAACACATGTAAAGCCAAGACTAGTCTACAATTGATGTTACACTGCCTTGGAATCTCCACCACAGTTGGGGAACTCGAAGTATTTGCATGAACTAACTATTTTTCATTTATTTATCAGTTAATTAGATGATCATTGAGTTAGAATGAAGTCTCACTACACAACTGACCTTCCACTAGTTCCTCCAAGAGGAAGTAGTTTAACTGAAAATAATTTGAGATAATTGACCTTCATTGCTATAAATTAGAAATCACACATGCTTATCTAAACTTCAAGCCTTGTAACTAAAATTTAATGAGTAAATAGAGTGACGCAAGTCGTGTCACATGAGTTAAATGTATCCAAGTTGTCTACTGATGTGGAAATTCAATTTTTCTCAATTTGACCAAGGAAAAATCAAATTGAGACTTTCTTGCTGCATTTTTCAACAGTATATATAATGCATAAAATCATTTAAATTAAATCACAACAAAGTATATAATATTAAAATTGGATTATAAGGATAGGGAGAAATTGTATTTATTGTGCTAAGTAATATTTTTTATTAAGTTGATATAGTTAAGAATCACACCTACATATATAAGTGTGTTGGATGTATTTTTGGATAGTGTATCATTTTATGTTAATAAGGAAGAGAGCTTGGATGTACTTTTGGTGGGTATGGCATATTGTGTTAGGCATTCCAGCTAGGCTAGTCATATTCCTCCTTCGAAATCAACAAGAAGTAGAAAGGTTGTAATACATTTTCTTCTTGTAATATGCAACATGGTTGTCTATGTAGTTGAGAACTGGAAACTAAAACCCTTATTAGAAAAATTCTTTCCACGTGGTGGAAATAGTCAACAGATCTAAGATTTTTCACAATGCATAAGATGACCTTTTCTCTTCCACTAATTCTTGTTAAACCACACAAAAGGGCCTTCATGAATACAACTTTGACAACCAAATTCATCCTAATATATATAAAACTAGGAACAAAGTGACATGTAAATGCCATGGTTTGCATGAGTGCTAAAGTACATGGGATATATTATCACTAAAATCAATGCATTGAAAAAATTTCCTCTTCCTTTATAAAAAAGTCCATGCTTAAAAAATGAGTATGTTATCTAATTTTACCAAAAAGTTGTTTTTCCTTTGTATCTTTATTAAAATTTCCTTTCTTTATAAGAAGTTTATGCATAAAACATGATCAAGCTATCTACTTATCTATAAATTCTAGTAAATATAAATATCATTACCAAAAAAATGTTTTTCCTATGCATATTACTTTATTTTTATGGCTTTTAATTATACTACTCCACCATAATTACATTTTCCAATGGAGTAATCAAAATTTAAGGTATTTGTATGTTAGAATTATGATTCTTAATGCTCAAATATTTGTACAATTATAGTTCTCAATGCAAGTTTAAGTTGAGAGATTATATTTCTAGTTGAGTGACTTATTTAACATGAAAAGTATAGAAGATATAATGTGTAAATCTAATTTTGAATTAAATTATAATGGATTATAAAATATTAGAGGTAAATTACAAGGAAGAGCAATTGTATATCCTATGATAATACAAATTTTCAATAGAGATCTAGTTAGTAATCAAGGCAATAGAAATGGGTGAGCTATATGTATTCTAGTGAGTGTCAAATATTAAGTGTTGAATTTCCCATCTAGATTGATATTAATCCTCCTTTTAAATCAGCAAGACGTATAAATTATGAAATGCATTGGCCCATTATCATATGCAACATGGTTGTCTATGTCATTAAGAGTTCCACTACTATCTTTCTTAATAGGTTTTAATTACAATATAGTAGCAGTAGCCAATCGATTTAGGTCTTTTATCAACATGTAGGATGTCATCTTCTTTTACTTCCTTTAATTCTTGTTAACAAGATAGAAATCCCTCCATGTACACAATATTGTTGACTAGATTCATTCTAAATTGTGGAATATTGGGATATTAATAGTCATAAATGTCATTATTTTCAACTGGGGGCATTTTGGTGTCAACATCCATCTATACTCTTCTAAGCACAACACAATTAGGCTTCACTACAATTATTTCTTTTATTCTATTTTGGCACATGATTACTTCTTATATTTTGAATTCATTGGATCTCTTCCCTCTGAACACAATTCATCTTGTGCTTCATAATCATAGAAACAACCTTAAATATGTAAGTGGTGGAATTTTCTTTCTAAACTTCATTCTCTCACACACCTTAACCTGATATGGCTTATTCCACCCTTAATTGTAGAAAAATATAGTTTAAACCATGTACTAGACCTTAATTGTAAACATTACATAATGATATAATCTTGGACTTCAATCATGATAGATGAATCCAAAGCACAATATCCATGTTCAAATATACATTTTCTAACAACAAAATCTCTACGAGATCAATACTCCAACCCTCAAACCCTTGCTTTCATCTCCACACAAAATTTATATCCTTAAAATTGTTAGAAAATTATATATCACAGAGCAATGGAACACATAAAATATTGCATAAATATAAACACAGAAAATTCATAAAACAAGAGAGACATAGATATACGTGGTTCACCCAATTTGGGCTATGTCCACGGACAAACAGCCAGTCCTTCTTTTTATATTATCCAGCAAGCTGAAGAGATACAACCTACAGCAGATCCGCTATAATTCTCTCTTCTCTCTCGCTCAATCTCCTGTCTCTTCTTGCCGAGAATATAGATCTACATAGACGCAATACAATTCCATCATATATAGCTAGGGGGTGCCTTCTAGGGAATAAACCCTAAATTAAACATAACTTCTACCATTAGATCTCTGCCTAATGAATGGCCTAGATTGACTACGAAATTACGACATTCTACAAGGCAATTTTACATCTATTTTTTGGCTTCAGGGGCACTGCCCCTAATCCTCCCTGGTGGGGGGACTCCCAAAGGTCGCAACCGCCCCCCTGCTTGGACCCCCCTGCAACGTATATTTTACGAGCGGCGTTGTTGCCCCATTACGAACTGGGGTCTAATGCAACGATATCTTTTAATACATAAGATAATCAGGCTCCACACCCAACTAGTTCTTCATGCAATATTATAGGAAGAAATATAACTTGAATTTCGTAGATGTCAACACATTAAAATGTTAGAAAGAAAATATAAAAACCATAGCTAGTGTTACCCACATATGTGAGCAACTACTCCAATATGTGGGAACATGGTATGAGAATCATGACATTATTAGGTATAACAATTAATGATGTATAATAAGTAGTGGATACTAATACTAGAGTTTAATATTAAAAATAGAAGATGAAGAAAAAGTGAAATATGATTGACACTCTTTTTCATATGCAACATGCCTAAACATGCCTATACGAAGAAGCTCTTTTTTGTTGAATGCATGTTTGAGTTTTAATACAAATATTTAGATATTAGTTTTTTTTTTTTTTTTAATATCATTTTTGTATTATAGATGGATTTTTTTATAACCCTATTTTCCACTCCATTATAGTGAGAGAAACCTAATATCATCTTACCTCCATTCTTTGGCTAAAATGCATCCCTTTTCACCTTTTATTTTACTTATGTGAGATTTAGCCCATGACAAAGGGTTAAAATATATGATTGAATTATTTCTCATAATTAATTTTCCAAAATATTATAATTGTGAGATAATAATTATTTCATAATTGCGATAATTGAGAAAAAAACTCATAATTATGAAAAGTGTTTCTAGATTTTGTCATTCCCAAGGAGATCAACTTGACCCACTTGTGTATGAGTTGTCTAAGGGTCCATTATTGTAGAAGTTTCCTAACATCTCAATCCCCTAGGTGTCTATATACAATCTCTTGGTGGATAGAATTAGCCTATATAATCTCACCAAGAGGAAAGGGGGCAAAGGGAGAGTATCCAAACTATAGCGTGAGAGCTCTATTGTATTCAGAGAGGACACCATAATAGAAGTTGGAGGAGAGGATCTTATTTGTTGAAGGTATATTGATGTAATTTCATTTATATGGTTAATAAAAATCTATGTTCCTTTGCCTTATATCATTTTGTAGTAATTTATATGTGTGATTTCTAGATGTTTTGAGTTGACGATCTTCTCTAGAAGATCACTTATCATCTTTGTTTGGTAGTTTTTGTGTAAAATATTTGGATCGAGAGTGGATGAAAGATATCACTTGATTAGAGCCAAGGATTCTGAATCATGCCCAAAACCCTTCACCAACCTGCAAGGAGGCAAGGTACTTGCTCATACTTTATAGCATCAGAAATTGCATCAAAACTGCATGCATGGCCATCTAGATTGGGGATAGTTATTAGATTGTCTTAGCCATTCTATTTTGTTGTATGGTGATCTCAATCGGTCATGACATTGCAGAGCAATAAATCCTTGCATGATTAAATGCAACATATTTCATAGCCATTACAGCAGGTTCAATCCAGTCTTTATCAGACTTTAAAAGCCATAGTTAGGGAAATGGCCCCTCTAGTTTCCATTTTCTTCTAATCTTCAACAAAGGAAATAAGAGGGAATCACCCCTATGTTCATCTTTCATATCAATTAATCATTAAATTTATTCATAAACCTTCTAGTGATCTGCACACTATCATGGATATTCCATTGGATAGTTCATCACAACTAATCTAATAAAAATTTACTGAAATCTGAAATCTATAGTATGAGGGCTATTTTATTCTTAGAATTCTAAATTATTAAGTATTGTGTTATTCTTATGCATGCAAAATATAAAAATACAAAAATAGAGAATAGATAAAACTATGAGTCACAAACCATAATAACACAAGATATGAATTGGGTAACCCTTTTAGGAGAAAGCCCAACTGGAAGGCAAGGCTACTCATCTTTCTCTTTCTCTGAATGGAAAATGGTGTAGTTAAAAAGGAGTGAGATGCATGGTCCATGGGTTGCTAGAGAACACATAAATTCTCTATACTTCCCTCTATCTATAAACTCTCAACTACTACTAAACTATGAAACAAAATGCACTAGAATTGAATCAAACCCATTTTTCATCCTAGTGGCGCATTTATAACACAACTCGATAGCCAACTAGGGGTTAAATTTGACCCATTCAACCCTCAATATGAGTTAAAAGTTGACTATTCTACATTATTCTACATCATGATCATGTAGATATTCCATTTTCCATTAGTAATGGGGCTTTCATGGCATCTTCTCGAATCATGGTGGTCAAAACAGGAAGGTGAACTTATACGTGGCATAATTTTTAGAGACATACTCCATTTGAGGTCTTTCTTGCATCATTGAAAAGATATTTGAGTGTCGAAAAATGCCAAGGGGTCTCACTCAAGTAAGAATTTTTTACCCCTAAAACATTGAGGAAATTCCTCAAACTTTCTCTGGAAGATTAAAACCCCAATTCATTAAAATGGGATCCATTAGTAAAAATGATCCTATGAGTTGATTCCTCAAAATTTTCCAGTCTAAAAGCATAAAGGTAGATGAAAAATAATATAATGACCCAACATGAATCACCCATCATGCATGGCACCCTCCTACCCAATATGCAATTCTTTCAATAACAATAATAAATGATTCAACAACAAAATCAATTATTCTGATAATGCATTTAATTGGTCAATTTGTGGACTATGGAGGTTTCAAATATGAAGCTAAGAAAGTTCGCACCTACAAAACCACCTATATTACACTAGTTGTTGAGAAAAGTGTTGTTATTGATGTCAAGTGAACAAGTGAATATAAGTTCAAGGGGAGATTGTTGATGATTAATACTGATGAGATGTAGAACCTATCTTTGGAGGCATTTTCTATATAGGTGAATTATTCAAAATCACATGAAAATTATTTAGTTGGATAAACCTCTTAGATACCCTTTCAACAATATATGGTACTTAGTCAAACTCTCAAGAATTAATGAGAAAAGGTTTTTTGATGTGAACATAATTTATAATGGCTAAAGTATCTAGGAGATCCAGCTACATCCAGGAAATATAGAGTTACATTAATTTTCCTAGAATCAGATAATCTAGCAGCTGCATAACTTTTTCACTAGATAATCCATGGGTTGCATAATTTTTCCCAAACTAGATTCAAGTGCAGTGTCAAGGTTCCAGTGTTTGTGTTATGCTCTTAACCTGCAAAATGATACCCAAATACAGAATATGCGAGGAAAAGATACCCAGAACACAAAATAGAAATGATTTTATTATTCAAAGAGTAATGTTCACTTGCCTCTTCGAGGGGGCAACCTCCAATAGAGCAGAGCTCGATTACAAAATAAGACACGATGCTCCTCGCAGGGAGTCTCTATCCCTTATATATGACTCCTACATGCAATACCACGGGCCAATACCGTGGGTTTTATTAATACCATCTATCTAATACTACGGCCCATTTGCAACTAATTGTGGTTCCATTATTAATTGCGGATTAACCACTTACAATTATTAATATGGGCTTTATTGACTCTTGACTATGACGTGATCCCATAAATAAGGGGGTTAGGGTGGGACCCTAACATGCCCTCCCCCTTAAGATTAGCCTTGTCCTCAAGGCTGAAGCTGCGGAAACTGCTGAATAATAGTGGTTGGTTCCCAAGTTGCATCTTCCGGAGAGGTGTCTTTCCATTTGACGAGGACTTCCTTAATCATGCGGCCGCGCAGTTGCTTGTCTCGTGTGTCTAAGACCTGTTTGGGTTGAAGCCAGGTGGACCCTTCTTCGTCCAATTCAGGTAGACTGGTCTGAATTCTGCAATTGTTCCCAATCACTTTCTTGAGGCATGAGACGTGGAAAATTAGATGGATTTTTGCAGTAGGTGGCAAGGCCAACTTGTAGGCCACTTCTCCAATGCGCTGAAGTACTTGATATGGTCCGTAGAATTTGGGAGAGAGTTTCTGACACCCCTTGTCTTTGAGTGATTTTTGCTTATATGGTTGGATCCAGAAGAAGACCTGATCCCCTTCTTGAAATTGGTGCTCTGAGCGATGCTGGTCTACCTGTTGCTTCATGCAGTTCTGAGCTTGATGAATATTCTCTCGAAGATGAGCGAGCATGGTTGCGCGGTGTTGTAGGAGTTGATCCAGTGCTTGTACTTTTGAGCATCCCTTGAGATACGAAGTAGGTGAAGGCGGGAGTTGACCATATACTGCTTCATAGGGAGTCATTTTGGTGGTAGCATGATAGTTGGTGTTATACCACCATTCAACCAGAGGTAGCCACTGTACCCAAAGGTGTTGCTTTTCTGAAGTGAAACACTTAAGGTAGGTTTCTAGACATTTGTTGACTGCTTCAGTTTGACCATCTGTTTGCGGATGGTAGGAAGTACTGAGTTTTAGTTGAGTGCCTTGTATTCTGAAGAGTTCCTGCCAAAAATTGCTGGTGAAGATCGGGTCGCGGTCGGACACAATAGAATTGGGCATGCCATGCAATTTGAAGATCTGATCCATGAAAGTTTGAGCAACCAAAGTGGGTGTAAACGGGTGGGGGAGAGCACAGAAATGAGCATACTTCGACAATCGGTCCACAACCACCATGATGACTGACTTGTTCCCTGATTTTGGAAGACCTGTAATGAAATCCATAGAAACTTTCGTCCAAATTGATGCCGGAATGGGCAATGGTTGTAATGTGCCAGGTGTGTTAACGGTTTCCCCTTTGTGGCGTTGATAGACATTGCATTCGGTTACGAAGGTAAGGATGTCCTTTTTTATGCCTGTCCAGAAAAATGATCTTCTGGTGCGAGCATACGTCTTCTGAAATCCCGAATGTCCTGCAATGGGAGATGAGTGCATCTCTGCCAAAATGCGACTTTTGAAGGTGGATGTTGGTGATATTACGACTCTGTCCTTGTAGCGAAGAATATCATCCTGCCACGAGTAGCCATTGGTGGAATTTGGATCTACCTGTAAATGAGAAATGAGTTGGGAGAGCCCGGGGGTGTGAAAACCATTCCCTGCGAGCTTCTTCAATCCATTCTGAAATGGGGAGGGAAATAGCTAGCAGGGTACCTTCCTCCTCAAATTGGCGAGATAGTGCATCGGCTACCCTATTGTCTTTCCCTTTCTTGTAAATGATCTCATAATCATATCCCAGCATTTTGGCTAGCCATTTATTTTGTTGTGGGGAGGATAGGCGTTGCTCCAAAAAATATTTAAGACTGTGATGATCTGTGCGGATTTGGAAATGTCGTCCCAATAAATAAGGTCGCCAGGTGTCGACTGCATGTAAGATGGCCATCATTTCCTTCTCGTATGTAGATTGGCCCTGATTCTTCCCACTGAGTTGCTGGCTTTTGAAGGCCAACGGTCGCCCTTCCTGC
>APFE031072791.1:47130-70079 GCA_000404065.3 Pinus taeda | reverse complement strand
TTTTGTGCAAAGATGCCATTTCATCAACCATGGCCTCTTTCTAGAGTTTTCCATCCTCTGAATCCACTGCTTCCTTCACAGTTGTGGGGTCATGATCAGTGATAGACAAAGCAAAATTTGAACAAAACATAGATGGACTATACCTTTCTGGCTACCTTCTTTCTCGAACAGATCTTCTCACAGCCAGAGTTTGTGGCTCTTCGTCTTTTGATTCCTCCTCCTCTATAGGTTTGATTCTTCCTCCTTTAGCTCAAACTCTATCTTCTCAAGTTCTTTTTGTTGGACTTCATGTTTAATAACATCTTTCACCTCTCTAAACACCACATCTCAGTTGTACACAAACTTCCTTGTTACTGGGTTGCAAAGCTTATAACCCTTTAAACCATCCTTATACCCAATAAAGATGCAATTTTTAGATTTACTATCCAACTTGTTTCATTTCTCCTTTGGAACATGTACATATGCATCACATCCAAATACCCTCAAATGTGAAAGAGAGGGTTTATTACCAATCCATACCTCTTGTGGAGTTTTATCCTCCAACACTAATGAAGGTGATCTGATGACCAAGTAACATGTTGTCTCCACCACCTCTACCCAGAATTCCTATCCTAACCCAACACCACTAAGCATGCTACTTTCCCTTTCCATCAATGTCTTGTTTGTTCTTTCTGCAATTCCATTTTGCTAAGGTGTATATGGAGTAGTCTTCTCCCATGCTATACCACACTTCTTGCAGAATTCTTCAAATTCCTTAATGCAAAACTCTCCACTATTATCTGTTCTTAGCACCTTTATCTTCTTCTCTGTCTGGTTTTCCACCAAAGCCTTAAATTATTTAAACCTGTAAAAGACTTCAGATTTCTTCTTTAGGAAATATATCCATGTATTCCTTGAGAAGTCATCTATAAATGATACATAGTACACAGACTTACCCAGTGATGGAACCTTCATAGGTCCAAACACATCATTGTGCACAAGCTCTAATATATGTTTTTCCCTCTTACTACTAGAGGGGAAACTCACCTAATTTTGCTTCCCGTATACACAATTTTCACAGAAATCAAAATCCAGAGAGCTATTATTCATATCTTTACAATGAAGTATTCGAAGGCCCTTCTCTCCAATAAGTCCAATCCTTTGATGCCACAACATGGTCTTCTCTCTAGAGACCACTAGATTTTCTACTCCACTTTCAGGAACCAGGGAACTATTGCACCCATCAACAATAGTGCTACTTTGTAGCTTGTACAGAGTTCCAATTCGAACTCCCCGCATCAATACCAGTGCTCCCCAAACCATCTTGTAGGTATCGTTCTCGAACACTGTTTTTACACCTGCATCATCCAGTTTACTTACAGAAATAAATTTTTTGGCTAATGCAGGAATATGTAGAACACCCGGAAGTGTTCTAACCCTTCCACCTTGCAACTTCAACTTTACTTTTCCATGACCAATGATTATATCCTTCCTATCATCCCCTTAGAGGACATCACCACCATCGTATTTCTCATACTCGCAGAACCACTATGGGAGTGAAGTGAAAGGATGCACCTGAGTGAATTAACCATGCCTCATGATCTACATGTGTACTTGAAGAATCCAAGTACACAACCCCACCTTCATCTGAGGTGGTTTTCGCCTCTGCAGAAGGAGCATCATCAGATCCCTTTCCTTTATCAGGAGCTTTAGATTTATAGTCCCTTTTGTAGTGCCCTTCTTTTCGGCATTTATAGCACACCACCTTTACAGGTTTTCTTGGAGATTTAGATCTCCCTCTATATTTAGATCTCCCACTCAATGACTTATTTTTGTTTCTGTTCTGGGATCGTCCTCGTACAGACAAGGCATCACTTGTCCCACAAAACCTTCACCGTAACTTCCCCTGATACATTCAGCAATTCTAAATCTGAGACACACAATCGTATTGTGCTCTTTGCCTTCTGATCCAACTTATTTCGTTCTTCATCGGACACTCCTCTTGGTTTAGTACCCGGATCTACTGAGATCCACTAATCTTTATCCACCAACAGATCCCCCATATTGAGTTTCCACAACTCAAGACTCTGACCATTAAATTTCTCGATCTCTATCTTTCCACTGCTTGCCATCTTCTTTCACCACTAGAATCAGTCTCGTAGATCTCCCACTAAACAGGGTCTACCATAGGCCCAAGTAAAACCCCTCAACAACAAAGGCGTACCCTTGAAGCCAAAATAGCTCTAATACCAAATATAGGTTTTAACCCCATACATAAATTATCTACATACAAATTCTAAAACACAGAAAATAAACAATGCCAAAGAATAACACATAAAACACATATACACAAATATTTTCCCCTCGATCCCAAAGCTGGCACTACCAGCTTGATTTTTCATTATGTTCCTTTCAATGTTATAATACATATTTATACATGCTGAAGCATCCAATACCACGGACTGAAACCATCGCATCCAATACCATGGGCCAAAAAACATCGCGTCCAAAAACATGTGCAAAAATCATGCACAAAACCATAGGTGGGTCTGCCCAACCTAACATAGGGTCCAAAACCAAACATTTTTGGGTGCTTCCCCAGAACCCACAAAGTGGGGTTATGGGTACACCTTAAACCCCCTGTGACCCCCCCCTTTAACCCCCCGGTTAACTACGTGGGCTAGTCGTGGAAAGAATATAACACAACCCAACAAGATTTCTTCAAAGCGAACAAGGTAAATTTAGAAGAATGTGGGAAGGTTCATATTTTGTGATAAAAGAAGAAAACTGAGTATTACAAAAGTGGAATATGAAGAAAGACAAAAAAAAAAAAAATGAAAAATCTGCTTGCGCTGGTGCAAGAAAAATAACTGCAACAAAAATTAAGTGTCACTTGAATAAAAAATATCCATGCTAATTACCCAACTATATAAAGGTTGGTTCTGATGAAGCTGCTTCTACTTGGTGGTAACTTAGCATATCTAAAAATCAAACAACATTTTCTTTATATTAGAAATTTTTGATCTTCCTGCCAGCAAGCTGGTTTTCAGGTTGATCCTTCTGCAATCATGTCTGCAAACTGATTTTCATAATTACATGAAAAGATTTTTTTCTTTATAAATTTTTTTATTTCTTTCTTATTATTACTATTATTATTATTATTATTATTTTTTGAGAAGAAGAAAAATTCATGTCTCCAAAAAGTTGGTATTACCATTTTCCACTACCATCCCAAATTGTTGTTGGACTTGTTGTGAAAAATCCTTCTTTGTAAGTGGTTGAAAGTACTTCTTTAGCCTATGTCCATTACCAAGAATACTGAATCTTTTCCATCAATAGTTTTAACTTCAACTTCTCCATTCTTGAATTCTCGGATCACTTCATAAGGTCCCATCCACCATGTATGGAATTTCCCTTTAAAAATTTTAAATCTAGAATCATAAAGGAGCACCCAATCACCTAGTTGGAATTGCTTTTTCTTAATAAACTTGTCATGCCATCTCTTATGTTGCTACTGAATTAGTATGTTTTGTTGAACAACATCCCTTAGAAATTCATTTAGCTCATTTAATTGGAGAAGACATTGTTGATGTGCCTCAGAGAGATCTAGTCCTAACTGAACTGCAGTCCTGAAAGTTTTGATCTGGAATTCAATTGGTAACAGAACCTGTTTGCCATATACCAGCTCATATGGTGTATGTCCCGTGCTATTTCTCCAAGTGGTTATGTATTCCCACAAAGCTTCTGGTAATCTTTCAGCCCACTCTTTTCAATGCATATTGACTATCTTTGTAAGAATGGACTCGATCACTTTGTTTGTAGATTCCACCTGGCCATTTGCTTATGGGTGATATGGTGTGGACTTCTTGTGTTGGATCTTGTATTGCTCCATTACACCCTGTACCAAATTAGAAATAAACTGTGGACCATTGTCAGAAACAATTTCTCTAGGAGCACCAAATCTAGTAAAGATTTTAATAAAAAGAAAATCAACAACTTTTTCTGTTGCAAAAGAAACAGCTTTAGCTTCTACACATTTTGTAATGAAATTTGTACAAACCAAAATATGCTTTTTACTTAATGATGTTGGATTTATTGGCCCTATAAAATCAATAGCCCATTTTTCAAATGGCTCAATCATAACTTGAGGGCATAAAGGCATTTCATTGGTTTGATTAGGTTGGCCCGTTCATTGACAGCTATCATAGTGCTTGACATACTTTTTGGCATCCTTAAACAAGGAAGGCCAAAAGTAACCAGTGTGCAATACTTTATATGCAGTTCGCTTATCAGCGAAGTGGCCTCCACAAGGTTCATCATGAGTAGATTTCAAAATGTCAAACACTTCCTCCTCTCTTACACCTCTATGGATAATCAGATTTGGACCTATGTAAAAGAGATCTCCTTGAATCCAGGAGTATGCAACACTTTTCTAAATAATATTCTTCTTTTCACGAGTGGAAAAGTGGGGTGGTGTTTTCCCAGTAACCAAGTAATTAGTAATTTCAGCAAACCACGAAGAATCTGTTGACATAGCAAAAATATGTTCATCTGGAAAATCATCATTAGCAGGAGTTGTTTTGCTAGGATTATCTAATCTAGAAAGAAAATCTACTACAACATTATATTTTTCTGGTCTATCAACAATAGTAATATTAAACTCCTGCAACAATAGTAACCACCTAGTCACTCTACCACTAATTAAAGGTTTATTCATCAAATATTTAATTGTGGAATGATCAGTACGTACAAATACTTCATAACCTGTAATATAGTGTCTGAACTTATTAATTGTAAAAATCACAACTAAAAACTCTTTCTCTGTAACTATATAGTTTAACTCTGCACACGACAAATTTTTACTAATATAATAAATAGCATAGGATTTCTTATTTTCCTCTTGTCCTAGAGCTACGCTAATAGCCAAATCTAAAGCATCAGAGGAAATATGAAAAGGCAGAGACCAGTTAGGACCTCTCAGAATGGATGCCTGTACTAACTTTTCCTTCAATGTTTCAAAAGATTGTTGGCAAGTTGTAGTCCAAGAAAATTCACTATCCTTAGCTAGAAGTCTAAAAATAGGAACAACTATATTAGAAAAAATTTCAATGAATCTTCTATAGTAACCAACATGTCCTAAAAAACCTCTTACTTCCCTTTGATTTTTGGGTGCAAGAAGATGCAGAATGATTTCAATATTTGTTGGATCAACCTGGATACCTTTATTAGAAATCAAATGGCCAAGTACCATCCCTGCTTTTCACATCAATTTGCATTTTTCTTGTCACTTAAAGTGAGATGGGCTTACTCACACTGAAGAAGTATTTTTTCCAAATTTTAAGAGCTTCCTAAAAAGAATCACCAAACACAGAAAGGTCATCCATATAAATTTCCATGAATTCTAGATCAGCAAAAATAGCCAATACTGCCCTTTGAAAGGTAGCCAGGGCATTACATAAACCAAATGGAAGCACTCTATAAGCAAATATACCCCATGGACATGTAAAAGTAGTTTTATCCTGATATTTGGGTGCAATCTATATCTAGTTATAACCATTGAAGCCCTCCAAAAAACAAAAGTATTTCTTTCCTGTAAGGGTATCAAGAACCTAGTCAATGAATGGGAGAGGGAAATAATATTTGAGAGTGGCTTTGTTTAATTCTCGATAATCAATACAAATACACCATCTTCCATCCTTCTTAGATACTAGCACTAATGGAGAGAGACCCACTGACTGTTAGAAATAGGATAGATAAAACTGGCATCCAAGAGTTTCTATACTTCTTCTTTCACAATATCTCTTAGAGTTGGATTCATTTTCCTTTGGGGTTGTTAGACAAGTTAGGCTCCTTCCTAAATATAGATATGATGTGTGCAGGTTTTAGGAGGGATACCCTTCATATCTTCATAACCCCATGCAAAGGCACTAAGATGGTTTCACAACAAATTCACAAGCTGCTCTTGCTAAGATGAGTCCAAATCTGAACTAATATACAAGGATTTACCAGGGCTAATCTCAACAAGAGTAGTATCAGGCTCGAGAGTACTCAAGGGAGTGGCCAAATGCAGTGGTGTAGAAGAATGAGGATCATGATCTTCTTGAAAATCTAGGCTGAAAATTTGGCTCAAGGGCTCAAAATTAGGCAATGTCTAGATTATTCAGGAAGTCTTGAATCTCATCTTCTTATGAGGACCCAATATAATGATGGATAAGGGAGATGGGCTGAGTCTCATCATCGCTACTATGATCCAGCCACAAAGTATCTCGAAGGTCCTGAATGGATCTGGCAGGGGGGATATAGGGTAACTTTCTTCCTAGAGTCTCCATGCGAAATATACATATCACCATAACGACATCCAATATACGCATCAGTGGTAGCAAGCTATGGTCGACCCAAGATCAAAGGGTGTCCTCCTACTAGGTTCTTTGGCTAAAGCACAATGAAATTAGCAGGATATTCCCAAGAATCTAATGAAATTATCACATCATCCAATACTCCTTCTGGCTTAATTTTAGATCTATCTTCTAATTCAAGCACAGTGGGAGTAGGGTGAAGGTGGGTTAACTGAAGCTGATCCATGGTTTTCTTATTCGTGACATTAATGGCTGCCCCTTGGTCTATAAGAACATTAGAGACAAGGACATTACCAATATGAACTGAGACAACAGGGTTTCCAAGATCAATATATTTTTCCATAGATACACATCCTATCATTGACTTTGTTTCCCTACCAACAAATTGAATGGTTTGGGGTTCCAATTTCTTCCTCTCGGGTTTCTTGAGACAAAGTTCCTTAATAATCTTAGTAAAAATAGGGACCTCTTTGATGGCT
Source organism: Pinus taeda (assembly GCA_000404065.3). Taxonomy (NCBI): domain Eukaryota; kingdom Viridiplantae; phylum Streptophyta; class Pinopsida; order Pinales; family Pinaceae; genus Pinus; species Pinus taeda. The sequence goes on along the minus strand of APFE031072791.1, from coordinate 63,265 downwards.
TGAAGCAAAGGTATCTTAATGAAAAGATTCTGAAGATCTGATGCCAAGCTAGTCTCAGAAATAGGCTCACTTCTTTCCATAACTAGCCTCTCTGGGAAGGGAGGCTGGTTGGAAGAAGGTGGCAAGGATCTAGAGGGTAAGTGTTGTTTGGTGATTTCTTTTAGAGAATGGCTAGGAGTTTCCTCTTCTACTTTCTCTTCAACAATCACTGTGGGTCGGTTCTGATTTTCTGATGTTACAGTCCTTGCCAATCTGAACTGGATATCATGAACCCCAATTGGAATAGATTGGTACTCAAATGATAATGGTGGGTTTGTGCATAAATCATTTGCACTGCTTTGTTATTGTTAGGATTAGAGATAGGTTGAGCAGGCAATTGAGGAGGTCGAAAGTGTGGAGGTAAAGGCAATGGTGGATTATAATGACTCAGTAGTTGCGGCATTGAATTTTGTGTATGAGGATATGTCTGCATAGGTGGCTGGTAGGAATATGGGGAATGAGTTGACCCTCTCCAACCTGGCTACCATGGTTGAGAAGGTTTCCCATGTTGATATTGATTTCCATACTGCCATTGTTGATTAGTGTTAGGATAAGAATATACATGTGAATTATAACCAAAATAGTGTGGAGAAAATTCAAGAGCCATACTTGTACCTACCTAAGGCCAATTTCTTCTTGCTCCCATAGCATTCAAGTATTCGGCTTCAGGCTATCCTCCTGTGAACACAACTTTAAGTCCTCGTATGGAGGGACATTTTTCGGTGATATGGTCTTCTACACAAATAGCACACTTATTAGTTTCTTTTAAATTAAGAGGACACTCTTTAGGCGGATGCTTATCTCTACATTTAGGACAAAAATACATAGCGACACTTGTTCTTTTATAAGTGTTTGCTGAGATTTTAAAGAGTCCAGTTGTTTAGAAACAGCATTCATTATATCAATTTTCATGTTTTCCATTTTATTTTCTAGTCCTTTAATCATAGCATCAGTAGATTCCGTTTTTCTATTTCTATTTCGAGTTCCTCTACCAAATCTTTATTGATTTCTTGAAAATTTCCTGCATAATTCACAAATTTGATCAAAAGTTTGTTGAGAGATGTCACCTTGTCCCAGCAAATTTAGATTATTTCTAGCATTATCAATAAGTCCTATTAAGAACAAGGTTCCAATAGTGCTAGAATCAAGCTTAAGTTTTGACCTATGTAGAATATACAGAAATATTTCTAAGTAATCTTCAAGAGTTTCATCATCATCCTGTATGATCGTAAAAATTTCATCCTATATATCTTGAGTTTTGCAATATTCCTGATATTTAGACAAAAACACTTTATTCATCTGTTCCCAAGAGTTTATAGAGTTTCCTCTTAGTCCCATGAACAAGCACAAGGCTGAGTCCTTGAGGGTAGCAGGAAATAATCTTAACTTCTGAGCATCAGTTGAATAATCATAACTTCTACACAAAATATCAAACTCGAATAGAAAAGAGTCAGGGTCTTCATGAACTTTACCATGAAAATGGAGGAGAGCTGATGGTGGAATATTCTTCATCTGTGCCACAATATCAAGATCCACAATTGGGAACACAAAACTGGATTGTTCATCGCTTACCTGATCCTAGTTTTCACCAGACCCTTCCACATAAATTTCATGATCTGTTATTGTCTCTTTCTTACTCTCGACAGGCTGAACCACACCTGAGTTGTTGTCACTAGAATCCAAGTGGATTGTTCCTGTGTGATGGGTTTGATTGGCATTCCTACTCACAGAAGGAGACCCAATATGAGAATTGTTTTCAAAATTCTTTTGGCCCTTAGTGGGATTTGAACCCTTACCTTTCCTAGGCATTCATTTCAAAGAAAGAAAAACAACAAGTAATTTCTAATAAAAATATGCTGCCAGAAATCAATCAACACCAGTAAAATTCCTTCAAAAGATAAACCTTTCCCAAACAATGTTGAGAGAAAAAAATTACCTCTATTGTACAATCAGAAAATTCAAACCAAATCAAATCGCCTCTCGGGCAACAGCGCCAAAATGTTGGGTGCAGGAATTACACTTAAGTAAACTCCTCAACATTTAAATTGTCAACCCTGAGGATTTCTAAACTTAGAGACGAAGCATAGGCAATGCCAGAGATGGTATGAATATTTCTAATATCAAATCCTACTTTCTTTAAAAGAAAAAATTGCAGAATCAAACTATACAGGAAAAAGGCAACTTGAACCATCAAAATAATCCAAGGCCAGAACAAGAAGAAACGTACTTGCAAAAGGGATTCAGAAATAAAAGAAGGAAATTACTCTAGTTAACTATTGATTAACTACTAAGAATGGTTTTCTTTAGCAAAGACACCTTAGTGGTATTCAACAGATGGGCCCGTTCAAACCTACTTATGTAAAGATGTCCTTCTCGTAGGAATCGATCTTGCACTAGTGCAGGAAAAACAATTTATGCAGAAGGTGTGAAGTAATGTCTTGTACTAAAAGTGCCTTTCTTCGTGCAAAGGCTTTGAACTTTCTCAAGTCCAAAGCACTCAGATCTAGTACCAAGAAACTAGTTCTTGTACCCAGTCAGAGCTTCTTACACTTTAACTTTTTAATTCTTGAAATCAATGCTTAATTACTACAAGTGTTGTCAAACCAGATTTCATATCAAAAAGATGAATGCCTGCAGAAGTGAAGAAACAATATTTTCAAGCTATCCTGTTATGAAATGTGAACGAAAACAAGAAAGCTGTTAGAAGTAAACTAAAGAGGATTACTACATCACATTATCTAGCACTGGTGCAAGAACAGTTCTCGTGCTCAGACCATGGGAAAACCAAACCAATAATGCAGAAAGCGAATAGCACACCAACATGCACTGGTGCAGGTAATTTCTCCTACTCAAACCAGGTGGGGAAAACCAAACCAATTGTGCAAAAAGTGAATAGCACACCAACATGCACTGGTACAGGTAATTTCTCCTGCTCAAATCAGGCAGGGAAAACCAACTCAAAATCAGATGCAGAAAAGGAAATTTAACTAATTCAAGCTACAAATCTGCTTTCACTCAGACAGGAATTTAAATGTTGTAAAATAAATCACACTTGGCAGTTCAAAAACATAAACTACAAGATCAGAAAAGAGGGAAAATGTGTTGGGTTGGTTGGGCCCTATCCAACCAACGTGTTTCCCTTTCAAATGGAAACACTACTCAATACTGAATTGATTCATTAACTATTAAACATAAAGAATAAAATTCATGAGGCGTAAGGTAGAGCTCTTCTTATTAAATCTTCAAAGCAAGTACATGCATGATTACATATCTAGCCCAGATTTGGGCGATAACAAAAGACAGGCCTATTACCGCCTTCTTGGTTCTATTCTCTGTTCTATACAATTCTATCAACCATTTAGCATCTCATCCTATTTACGTTTCTTCTTATTTAGATCCTTGGTTGTAATATTCCTAATTAGCTATGCCTAATTGGAATTTGATTTTGTTCGATTTTTGACTTCTGTAGTTATTTGTAAATAAAAAGTGAGGAAGGGGGAACATAACTGACTTTAGAATAAAAAGTCACTTCCTAGGTAGCACAACGTTGTGACTTAAGGGGGAACCAAGAGGGCCAAAGGGGGATACAGAAATGGGGCCCACACAGACACATGGAGGGACTGCGCAGGAGGGAAGGAACACATGGCAAGAAGAGGATCATGCAGTCTAGGGATTGTGAGAGGCAGAGGCTATAACATAGAGAGGAACCCCCTCATTTGGGATCATTATGGTTATGAGCATTTGCGATATTCATTTTGACTTAGAACATGCTAGCTGTTTAGCTAGTCTGTAGCACTATTTAGTGCATTGAGTGTCTCCATACGAAGATCTCACCCATAGCCCTAGGGGACTTCGAGTGCCTGCTCAGGCAAGGTATTTCCACTAGCATTCCAATAGTAGTTTCATCAGCATTTCAGCAACAGTTTTATCAACATTTCAGCAACAGTTTCATCAGCATCTTTGAGGAACTGCGCAGAACCACAAGGGAGTTATTTTCTAGGGTCGACCATTTCAGAAAAGATTTCTGGGTTTTTTTTGGATTTTTTTAGTAGAGTCTGATTCCAGAGTTTCAGCCTTTTTTTAGGAGGGGAGCAGCCCCAAATCGTCATTCGATTTCCAGCAGCACGATGGTTTTCCAGCAGCTGGGACGCAGATCAGTGTGAGGCCATTCCAGGAAAGCTTTCTGGGTTTTCATAGGTTTCTTGAGTAGAGCCCAAATCCAAAGTTTTAGCTTTTTTTGAGGAGGGGAGTAGCCCCAAATTATCATTTTTTTCTAGTGGCAGCAACATCCACGCAGAGAGGCCATTCTTGTCATTCTTAGAGTATTTCTTCACTTGCCTTGTGCAAGTCGAGGTGCCATGTATCTAATCACCTCTTTTACTCATTTATTGCTCAGTATAATAAAATGGCTTAGCATTTCTCACTACATTTCTTGTGTATCTGCTTATATTTCCGGTTTACATTATTATATGTTGTTCCACTATTATTTTATCACTTCTGGGTTATTATATCATTTTTACATATTTGGTTGCAGTTTTTCTGGGGTTTGAGGAATATTCCAGGTTAGGAATATTACACTCATATCTAAGGATAGATCTGGCTCAGCCTGTGGAGCTAGTAATCTATTACACAGGGGAAAAAACCCTATATCTGTTACAGAGGTCAGAGATACAAAGACACTGAGCATAAGTTGGAGAATACCTACATAGAGGGAGACTTTGTTCCGGTTGTGGACGTAGAACAGGAGGAGCCTATGGTGGAAGCAGGACAGAGGGAGCCTGTGGTGGACGCAGAGCAGGAGGATCCGATGGAAGATGATGACGGGAAGAGATTTGCGAATATGCTCCTCAAATCAGTGTAGGATCTGTCGAGGCAGATTGAGGTGATGGGGCAGAGATTCATGGCAGTAGAGGCCAAACGGCGAGAAAGCCCACGAGTTTTTCAGATCGGTGAGGGATCAGGTGCATCCCATCACTTGCCAGAGCAGCATGATACTGCGCAGTAGGGGACCTCACATGCCCCTACACGCTCTACCATGCCCACCTTCTTAGGAGCAGACATGGGGGCTGCAACCCAGCAGGAGGCAGAGCCCAGGCATATGGGCGATTATTTTGCAAAGTACCAGGCCTATGGATAGGAGTTCAGGGAAGCCCTCTCATTCAAATATTTTGTTTAGCTCTAGCGGGATAGCAAACCCTGTAATCATCACAGAGGGTACCTGCATTACCATTATGGCAACACCCACTGTGTAGTGAGCAGATTCCACTTGCCTATGTTTGATGGCTCATCAAACAGTTCGGCAAAGTCTTGGGTGGAGAAGCTGGACATTTATTTCCAGCTTAACCAAATGTCGAAGGTAGATGCCATCAAGGTGGCAACGTTGAATTTGGATGGCGAGGCCTAGATTGGTGGTTTCATGGGATGGTTACACTGGGGCACTCCACAGTGACGTCATATGTTGAGTTTCCCAGGAGACTAATGGAGTGATTTGATGAGAGGGATCCAGAGCAACATTTCGTTGAGCTGACAAGCCTCAAATAGACAGGGAGCCCAGAGACTTACATTGCAGCTTTCTTGAGGGTCTCCGTGATGGTTCTAGACCTATCCACAGCACGGAGGGTCTATATGTATGTTGAGGGGTTAGCAGAGCCACTTTGGGGTTTAGTCTGATCCACTAAACCAGCCACACTCCAGGACGATATCAGTAGTCCCCGGGACTTACAGGATGTCTTACCCAGGACCTGGACACCTTACCCCCAAAGACAGACTTTCCAGTCTAAGGGGAAGGATGTGAGGATTCCTCCTCCAAAGGGGAATCCAGGATGAGTACAGCTTGACGACAATGCCAAGAGGAAGCTAAAGAAGAAGCGGTGGTGCTTCACTTGTCAGGAGCCATGGGCACCAGGAAATAGATGTGCTGCTAGCAGAGCACATTTTATTGAGGTCTTCTCTGAGATCAGTAGAGAAGAGGATGGTGAGAAGGATGTGGAGGCAGGAGATAGCCATGCCATATAGGGACCCATGCCACCTCCACCACCACCAGTAGGTGGTGCATATTTTGCACCCACCGGAGGGGCCCTTGCAGTGTTACGAGGAGTTCCCAAGTATCTAATGTTGCGCGTACAAGGGAAAATATGTGGTCAATGCGTATTAGTTTTGGTTGACAGTGGGGCAACCCACAACTTCATCGATGCACATATGGTTGAGTGGAAAGGCATCCAGATTGAGAGATTTCATGTATTTTCAGTATTGCTCCCAGGAGATCAGACCATGACATGTGCTCGTTATGTTCCAAAGCTTTCAGTGACGATGGGCACCTACACATTGACTGACCACTTTTTCATGGTCGATAATCCGAACACCAACATGATACTGGGTGTTCAGTGGATCATTACTCTAGGGAAGGTCACGATGGATTGGAATAACCTAGAGATGGAGTGGGATGATGAGAAGATACGGGGACAACACACATATACACCTCAGACTGTGTCGGCTCATCGAATGGAGGTAGTCTTCCAGAAGGGAGACATAGAGTGGGCAGTAGAGTTGTGTGCATCAGAGGCAGGGACTACAGGGCGGATGGTACATCCGGAGATACAGTCCATCCTTGACCAATATGCCATAGTGTTTGTGGAGATTCTACCAGGAAAGCCACCAAACCAGGGGTTTGACCACACTATCAAGCTTGAGCAGGGCATCCAGATAGTGATCACCACCCCCTATAGAAACCCCAAGGCCTATCGAGGTGAGATTGAGCGGGCTATCCAAGAGTTTTTGGCTCTTGGGCACATTCAACCGAGAATGAGTCCTTTTGCTTCTTCTGTGGTGTTGGTGAAGAAGAAGGATGGTACATTGAGGATGTGCATCGACTACAAGGTGAGGACTGATCACAACAGCCTCAAGTTCTTTTTGGAGCAAAAGCAGCTTCAGGAGAGGCAGCAGAAGTGGATCAGTAAGATCCAAGCATATGACTTTGACATTGAGTATTTCAAAGGTAAGAACAATGTGGTAGCAGATGCCCTTTCACGTAGACCAGCCACGTTGTCTCTTATGAGCTTGGATATAGATTGGAGGGCTCGAATCTTAGTAGAGTACTCCAAGGACAGATTTGCAAGTGAGGTTCTGGATGGGCAGGTGGCAGACGACAGGTACAGGGTGGTTGATGAGATCATCTACTACAGGGACCAAATCTTCTTGAGTGAGGGGTCTTAGCTCAAGAAGAAGATACTTCAGGCATCACATGTTTCCCCATTGGCAGGACATCAAAGTTTTACCAAAACCTACAAGGCCATTAGGGAGAGGTTCTCATGGAAGGGCCTCAAGGAGGATGTACTCCAACACATTCGGGACTGCCATTTTTTCCAGAGGAACAAGGGAGAGATGAGCCATCCCGCAGGATTATTGCAGCCTCTTCCCATTCCAAAGGGGAAATTGGAGAGTATTTCAATGGATTTCATCATAGGGTTGCCCATGGTACAAGGCAAGGACTGTATCTTTGTTGTTCTTGATCGATTGACAAAGTACACACATTTCTTTGCCATATCCACACACTATATAGTAGCACAGGTGGCTGAGCTATTCTTCAGGGAGATCTTCAAGCTACATGGTCTTCCTAAGACCATCGTCAGTGACAGGGACAGTTGTTTCATGGGCTAGTTTTGGCAGGAGCTTTTTCGATTAGTGGGGGCGAAGTTGACACCAAGTACCAGCTATCACCCATAGACAGACGGACAGATAGAGATAGTTAACAAGTGGCTGGAGGGCTACTTGCGTAACTATGTCAGTGGGCAATAGCGAGTATGACTGAATTGGCTACATTTGGGGGAGTACTGCTACAATACATCACATCACATGTCCATTGGTTTGTCACAATTCTATGCCTTATATGGGTATCATCCTTTATCTTTTGTTGATGTGATGTTTGGTGATAACAAGGTTCCTAGAGCCAAGATTTGGATCCAAGAGAGTCAAGATATCCTCCGAGCTCTCAAGGATAACATGGCTATAGCGCAGAACCAACAGAAGTTGTATGTCGATAAGGGTCAGGTGGAGAGACAGTTCGAGGTAGGGGACATGGTATACCTATGATTACAACCATACCGACAGTCATTGCTGAAGCAGAAGGGGGCTGAGAAGCTCAAGCCCCGCTTTTATGGGCATACAGGGTGATACGCAGGATTGGACAGGTTGCATATGAGTTGGAGCTACCCCAAGGCTGCAAGATTCGTAACATTTTTCATGTATCATGCCTGAAGAAGGCATTGGGGCAGCAGGTGATCGTGATGGATGAGATACCACCCATGGATGATAAGTGGCATTTGGTATTGCAACCGGAGGCTATCATTGACTCTAGGGAGAGACAGTTGTGGAGTAGGACGGTCCAGGAATTCTTGGTGAGGTGGAAGAATTTACCAGATGAGGATGCCACTTGGGAGAGTGAGGAGATCTTACAGCATCCATCACTTCAGTTGCTTGAGGACAAGCAACATTTTGTTGGGGGAGACTGTAATATTCCTAATGAGATATGGCTAATTGGAATATTTGATTTTGTTCGATTTCTGCCTTCTATAGTTATTTGTAAATAAAAATTAAGGAAGGGGGAACATAACTGACTTTAGAATAAAAAGTCACTTCCTAGGTAGCACAACATTTTGACTTAAGGGGGAACCAAGTGGGCCAAAGGGGGATGCAGAAATGGGGCCCACGTAGACACATGGAGGGACTGCGCAGGAGGGAAGGAACACATGGAAAGAAGGGAATCATGCAGCCTAGGGATTATGAGAGGCAGAGGCTATAAAATAAAGAGGAACCCCCTCATTTGGGATCATTCTGGTTATGAGCATTTGTGATAGTCATTTCGACTTAGAGCACGCTGGCTGTTTAGCTAGTCTGCAGCACTGTTTAGTGCATTGAGTGTCTTTGTTCAGAGATCTCACCCTTAGCCCCGAGGGAATTCAAGTGAACACTCAGGCAAGGAATTTTTATTGGCATTCTAGCAGTAGTTTCACAAGCGTCTTTAAGGAACTGTGTAGAACCCCAAGGGGGTGATTTTCGAGGGTCGGCCATTTTATAAAAGCTTTCTGGGTTTTTCTAGGTTTTTTTAGTAGAGTCTGATTCCAAAGTTTCAGATTTTTCTGAGTTGGGAAGAAGCCTCAAATTCTGATTCGATTTCCAATAGTAGTAATAGCATGACAATTTTCCAGCAGGTAGGACGCAGATTAGTGTGAGGCCATTCCAGGAAAGCTTTTTGGGTTTTTCTGGGTTTCTTGAGTAGAGCCCGAATCCAGAGTTTCAACTTTTTCCGAGGAGGGGAGCAGGCCCAAATCATCATTTGTTTTCTAGTAGTACCAACATCCATGCATAGAGGCCATTCTTATCATTCTGAGAGTATTTCTTCACTTCCCTTTTGCAAGTTGAGGTGCCATCTGTCTAATCACCTCTTGTACTCATTTATTGCTCAGTATAATAAAATTGCTTAGAATTTCTCGTTGCATTTCTTGTGTATCTACTTATATTTCTTGTTTACATTATTATATGTTGTTCCACTATTATTTTATCACTTTTGGGTTATTATATCATTTGCACATATTTGGTTGGAGTTTTCCTAGGGTTTGAGGAATATTCTAGGTTAAGGATATTATATTGGCCGAAGGCCAAAAGGATCATTTAACTCGTTACATAGCGGATTGCAGAATAAGCTTATGTTACAACATAATACATAACTGATTACAAAATAAGCTTTCGTTACATCAGATTACATAACCGGTTACAAAATTAGCTCTTAGCCTCCACAATTAGATATTTTAATAGAACAAGCCATGGCTATCTCCAGTTGTTCGTTCCACCTAAGTCCGATATCATCTACTCCAAATTGACTTGTTGTTATAACTGGCACTCGACTGCCTTCAGATATGTTCTATTGTTCGTGGCTAAGGCGGTGAAAAATTGGGTGGCAATCTAAGAGATCCGGATTTGCTTCCAAGACTCGCGGCACTGGCACTGGTGCGAGATCTGGTCTGCACTTAAAATCAGTGGTCAAGGTGAGCATTCAACTATTAAATAACATGGGAGGTAACGATAAGTTACAAAAGTAATTCTAAGTATGAAATCACGTAATAAATAGTTAATAAATGCTAAGTTAAATTAAAAAATGTAAAATATGAAGTTAATGCAAAATGTGTCATCGTTCCCACACTAGTACAAGATGAGAGCGCATAATATAAGTAAAACAAGGGTAAATAGTTATGATTTAGGAAGGGAAAAATGGCCAAAAAGGATGCAAATTAGGGAACTAACAACAGGAACACACACATTGCTCCACTGCCAATGAGCCTGGTTAGTACCCCGGTGGAGTTGCATGCTTCACCTCTTTGCACAAGAAGCCTTTCTATTCGTTCACCTTCGTATTTTTAAAGAGGATTATGCATAGGCACTTATATTTTTGGGGTGGAAGAGGGATACAACTTATTGAGAGCAGAAGAGGTTGTTTTTTCAGAGAAGCATGTAAGACCTCTGACATAGTTTTGTTTGTTTACATTTTTCCCCTTCTCCGTTTCTACTAATTGGATTAGCTTCTACACACAGAGGAGAAGGTTGAGTACAAGCATGGGGTTTCCCAGTGTGGACATGGGTTCATAGTTGGACCAAATCTTCCCTTACAGACGATTCATATTTTCCGTCAAGACTTCATTAGCTGAAGATTGTAACCAAGCATAGAGAAAATGGACACAAGACTAGCCAAGTGCTACATTGTCACAATTCTCTTCAAATTGTGAACAAAAATAATAAGCAATATAAAACAAAGTAAAAGCAAAGATAATAAGCAAGACAAACAAATGAAAACAACAAGTAGCAGGCAAAATGTACATGGCACGAGCGTGGTCCGGCCTATTGAAAATAATTCTTGAGGTCTTGGTTATTGACAGGAAGGTTGTCAATCCTCCCATCGAGTGGTCGAAAATGATACATGTATGTCCAAGCTTCTCGTAAATTGTGTATGAGCCAATCCACAGGGACTGGAACTTTGTATTTTTGCCTTTGTCTTCATGGGGTTTATCCCATTCCAGAACTAAGTCATCCACATCAAAGCTAGCTTTCCCTGCAGACTTCTTATTGAACCACCTCTAGATACATTTCTGGTGGAGCGTGAATTTTGTCACACGGAATGAGTCGAGGTTGCGGACAAGATCGACCTCCCTAGTATCTAAAGATATTTAGTGACAAGAAAGACAATAAAAAACTATCTTTCTCTAAATATGCAATTGAAAACAAAGGCAAACAAGTGTTTTAGGCCTACCTTAGGTCCAATGCAAGTTTGTGGAAGCCTCGCTCCTTTGCTCCAAATGATCTTCCTTGAAGTAAGTATGCAAACACAAACAAGCAAACAAATTAAATAGCACCTGAAAAGCCAATATCGTAAAGCATATCCATCATAATGATCAAGGAGATTATGAAACAAACCACATGAGACAATTTGTTGAGAAAAATGAATCTAATTGTATTAATTCAAATCAAAGAATAACTTTACAACCTGTGCCTTGATGTTGTACAAGCTCCTCCTAGGGTCTGAAAAGAAGCCTCCTCTACTTTGACAAGTTTCACTCAACTCCCAATGAAGTCAAAAGGTATGTGATCTTTCCTCTCAAGCTTAACTAGGAAGTCCCAATTCCACCAGCATTTACCCTAAAAAATGTTCAGCATCTAACCTCTCCAGCAACTAACCCAATGCCTTAATTTATAGTGTAATGGAGGGAAGTCACTAGGTCCTCCTTCAAAGGGATAAAGCCCTCCTTCAAAGGGATAGCTCCTCCTATCAAGGGATTATCTCCTTCTCTTTTGGGATGCATGAACCACCTTGGAGCGAAGAATCCACGTCAAAATTCCTTCTAGAATCATCTAGAATTAACCCAAAGTGAGTTTTTTAGAATAAACTTGCGCCTTTTTGAATTTTACAGGGGTACGCACCCACCCCTTTACAGACATAGCATGCAGATATGCAAGTAACATGAAAAAAGAGTGCGGGCCCGTAGGAAAAAGTGAGAAAAAGTGCGGAACCAGAGCTTTATTGATTTTTAATGTCTTTCTCTCATTTTTAAAGCTTGACAAGAAGGGCTGAGGTCTGAGACTTGCTTAGGAGGACAGTATAAGTGATGATAGACCCATACTGACTGCAAATAGTCATGGTGACAATAATTTTGTGTAACAGATTGCCCCCTAAAGTGAAAAGTCTATAGTAGATGAGGATTTCATTTATCATTTAGGAAGAGTGAAGTATTTTATCATTTCGAGGATCATCTTGTGGAGAGCCCGGTTGGAACCTGTAAAACATTCAATGCAAAATATATATATGAGATCATATCATTGCTGAGGTAGCCATTCCCATACTCAGATCAAAACTAAATAGAAAACGAACTACTGCTCTGATATAGGAATGATCTTGTAATACATCACAAGTATAGACACATCTAGACACAGTATGGATGCAACCATCTGTTTATGAATAGTCCATAGTTTAATGAATACAAAATTCCTCGCATCCTGGATGGTGGAAACTAGATCCAGGGTCTTCATTTCTACTCCTCGAAATAGTACGATTCTATCCATGCGAATGAATGTGTCGAAGTCGAACATAGTAGAAACCACTTGATTACCAGTCAATGATGTAAATTTTTAACAATTGTGAGAGAAACCACCAATAATGACAATGGCTCTCAAAGTACTCAGTACAATCCATGAGATGTGATTAGATGTGTCGATGTCGAACATGTCACGGAATCCTTCGATCGAAGGTCAATGATGCAACCTATATTTAAAGGCGAGAAACCTGCCATTGAGGCATGCAGATCCCAAGGTACTGGCGATTTCTAGATCATGTTCCTAGATAAAGAGCTGAAGTTGATAGAAAGCGATCCATTATAGGCAAGCCTATAACACGAAATCATAGATCAAGTTTAAAGAAATTTAGTTGCAAGGACTGACTCAGGGATGGTCAAGATGGAGGACAGATATTTTGCAGATGAATGGCTTATTTGCACTGACCTCTTGAACACATAACGACACAGCAGATGGTTTGGTGACAATTCACCCAAAGTTAATACCCAGAAACCGGTTGAAGACTTTCAATGTGGTTTGATCAACTGTTAGGTAAAGGTTTACCCAACCCAGGTGAATGAAAGTGTTGTGTTCAAGAGTGGTTACAAAGTATGACAAACAGGCTCATTTTTCTCTCTTTTCCCCCACCATTTCTGGCAAGTACCTCTTTTTTTTTTACAAGCTTGAGGAGGATAACGTGTGCTTGATTATAAGCTCATCCTTCGAATGAGTCCAACTTAGTTTAAATTCTAACCCTAAGAAGGAGTGTTCCATTCATGTTTGTAATTGAATAGGTCCTTTACTGTCGAAATTTAACGAGTCCAGTATAGGCGAAACTCAGCGTTTTTCAATTTTAGAGAGTCTGAAAAAACTTAAGAAGACTTGAGGGTTGACCTTTTTCATAAATTTGTGTCTCCCAAGCCCAAAAAAGTATAAAATAATACTTGATAGAACCGCTTGATATTTTACGACCAAGGAGTACTTTTCGTAATTAGTGCCTCTGATCCAAAAAAAAAGTAAAAAAGTGATCAATGACACGTCATTTTATGACCAATATCCAATTTGAAACGACAAAAATCCGGCAATCTTTTCATGCTTTTACGGTCAGAAAAGGGCTGTAAGAGGGCCGTATTTTTAGATCCATTTTAACGAGCTAAAAATAAAAGCTTGGCAATCCTTTCATGTTTTAGGAGTCATAAAAGAGCTTAAAGGTGACTCTAATGTTTTTTCGTCGAAAATGACCAATTTTGCCCAAAAATTCCGTTATCCTGAACAAAAACTCAAAAATTACTCATACCTGTTTAAAATGGGTAAAAATGTTGCAAAACTTACCTTTTCAAAGTGAAACATAAACAAATTTACAATCTATTTATTCAAAAAACTTATAAAAAGGACTTTTAACCATTCATTTTTACCGTTTGAGATTTGGGTGAGAAAAAAGAGCTTTTGGTCAGAAACTTCCCGTGTAGATTTCGGAAAATACATCCGTCGGAATCGAACGTCGTCTCCTCCAGGTAATCCACATCATCTTACTCTTCATTTATATATGATTCAAATTGTTTTTTATGGGTTCATTTTATTTTTTAGGAGCTTTTTATGTTTAAAAACCCGTGCGTGGTGGCCCGCGGGTATACCACAGGGGACCCGCGTACCCCGACTTTTTTGCAATGGGAAAAAAGTCGGGGGTACGCACCTACTGTGAAGGCAAGGTGCGGGCCTCACGCACTGTCCCTAACCAGAGGGTGCATACCCACGCAAAGGTTTTTAAAACCTAATGAACTCAAAAATTACCCAAAAAAATAAATTTTATATATTCTAATTCTCCTTTTTACTGGATGTAGGATAAACATCATGCTTCATTGGCGAGAACGAGACATTAGTACGTAGATCTTGCTGTGATGAATCATCAACCTTCGATTGATGCATTGAAGGCATGTGGCTTGTACAAATTCTGGGCCATACCTAGCATGAGGGCCCAGGTGGACTTTCTGCAGTGGCTAGTGGATAGATGGAGCATACAGGACCAGTGTTTCTTCATTGGTGGGCACCAGCTCGAAATAGAGCTGGAAGACATATACGTTTTGACGAGTTTGCCTAGGAGAGGTGAACATTTGACTCTATTCGGGGCTAGGGTAGGTTGCCAGTCTGTCGATAGCCTCTGGATAGAGTACTCCAATGTCCAGAACCGAGACAAAGGGATAGATATCAAGACCATATCCCACCCTGAACTCATGGTGATTTTGTTTACAGTTACCAGACTCTGCGGTAGCGCAGCACTACATATAGCCACTGGATCCCAAATGCGGATGGCAGTTGACTGCTTTCGAGGCACCATTTTCAACTGGTGCGATGCTGTGTTGGCTAATGTGAAAGGCCAACTGACCAGGGCCAAAAACGGACAACTAAAGACCTTTGGGTATGGTGCTATAGTTGTGAGATTTGGTCTGGAGAGGGTTTCGATGTTGATCCCGCAGCACCTCACTGTTGGAGTTGGGCTTCCTCGAGAGCCCAAACTGATGCGATGGGTTGTAGTTATGGCTCGTCATCCAGATGAGGGGACAGAGGTCATTCGATTCAAACCTGAGTATTTCCAATGGTTGGAGAACCAGGTTTTTTCTATCCAGGACTTTCCTTATGCTGCATAGATTTTCGTGGTGACCCAGACATGTCTCTTCCACCAAGAGAGCAATGGGATGACTTAGGTAAAATAATTTTCAACATTTTCCTAATTTTAATTTTTTTGTTTTTATCTCGTCCCAAAACTGATAGTAAAAGTTTCAAATGCAGATGTGGGCCCACGGCGACCAGCTACTCTCCGGCCTTATGAGAGGAAACAACTAGCTGCAGCGGCACCAGCCCCACAGGACGAATCAGCAGATACATCGGCCGAGTTGGAGAGCCATCTAGAGTGCTTGATAGGGGACATTCCAAAGACCAGCATAGATGACATTCCTCGTCGTCTTCAGCGCTATGTGATTGGGGTCCTAGGACCTTTTAGGAGGTTCCTTCGTAAGGTGGCCCATGTAGTGGTTTTGTATCGAGATCATCACCAGTGATGGGATGATCGCCTGTTGTAGTCACATATGACATTTTTGCTTTTTGTACTTATCATTTTTGCCGATCATAAGGTGTTTTTCATCCTATGATCGAGGACAATGTATATTTTGACACACTCCTATATTATATTATATCACTATTACCGGCTTATCTTGTTAAACATGTTATGGAATGTTTTTAAATTTACTTGTATGATCATTGCACATGTCTACTTAACATTTGAGAAGCAATTTCATCTGCTAATGTATTTAAAGATCTTGGAATATGCTGATATTCAATATAGTCAAATTCACGTTCCAAGAGACGCACTCTCAAAAATAATCTTAATAAAACTAGATTTCTAATGGCGTGTACTCTATTAAGCTGTAATACAACGAGTTCAGAACCTAACCTCACTATCAAACTCCGAATCCCAAATGAAATAGATTCAGATAATAACTCCACCACT
>APFE031072791.1:0-38769 GCA_000404065.3 Pinus taeda | reverse complement strand
TCCAAGTGAGTCTAGCTGACGTCTGCTCCAGGTATAGTGGGATCTTCCCACCACCGTCACCTTAGGAAGAATCCTATAGAATATGGTCACTATGGTTACCAACAGAAACAAATATACCTGGGGGAACAGTCTACGATCCGATACGCACACAAGGGCAGAGTAACAATCTCAATCCCCTTGAAGGCTCCTTGACACAAACCAAGGTTTACCAACAAGTGACCCCAGGCTCCTCGACAATGGTTAATCCGAGGTTTACCATTTTTAATACGTGAATATCTAGTGTCATTCCCAATCAGGAAGGATTGATTCCCACACTGGTTTGGACACGATCTCGTGTTTCTCCTTTAAGAGGATCTTTCCCAGAGCATAAATGCAACAATTAGATTTCGCTCCTACCACAAGATACAACTACTTGTTTTTTTTACTGTCTTGGAGAGTTAATTACTCCCTACTCCAAGACACTAGCCTAAGCTATGTTGGTGTAATAGAGCCCTAGAAATAAAAAGATTTACTAGATTGATTTTACTTTAAGCGTTATTTTATTGGTTTTTGATTAAGTCAAGAGGTGCGGAGGTGAAACTCGTGGTGTGAAGACTCGACTCGAAATCACTAAAAATGCACTTAAGATGATTAAGCAACCTTTTCTCTTCAATGAATTTCTAGTAGGAAAGAGTTTGAGAATGCAAATGCGTGTAAACACAAATCTTTCTTAACAAAGAAATTAAAAGAAGAGTTTTTGTTCCAATGCACTCAAAACGAGACAACTAGTTATTTTCACAAGAATTTCCCTTTTCTTTCAAATGCTCAAATACTACAAAAACTAACTTTTTCAAAAGCAATTTTTGTATTTTTATAAAACACTCAAAACTATGAATAAAGCAAATCTTGAGATCTACAAACTATAAAAAAATATTTGAAGTAAAAGCTTACAAGATGTCTTTTTCAAGGATGTTTTACTTGGCGATAAGCAAACCAAGGACTGACTTGTCCAGAATCACAAATTAGTCAAAAAACAAGCAATTTTTGTTTTCTTTTGTAAAAATGAAATCCGAACTTTTAACACAAGCTTTTTCGAAGTTTCGCAAAGAGAAAACACAAGATGGATTCCTCAACAAAGGTAGATTTTGCAAATGGTCAGACTCATAAGAAGGCCAGTAAAAACCAAGGTGATCTAAGGCTTCTACAACTTCTAAGCTCTGAGCTACTACACGACCAAAACGAAAATCAAGACTGGCAACCAAAACTTCTAGGAATTTCACCTAAAACCCTAACACCAATGGAATTAAACCAAGGAAAGTTCTTAACAAGTCACATGCAGGTTTGGGCAGAGGATAACAACATCTAAACAAATACTAAACTAATTGAAAGAGCAAAATTTAAGTTTTTCAAAATTTTAGCAGGGTCCGCAGGCCCACAGTTCAGACAAGTGTGTGCATGCTCTGTGTGTAAAGAAAACATGCATATAAGTATGCACTGTGTTACAAGCACAGGGTGCGGGCTTCTCCTAAAGTTATGAAAAGCAAAAATAATCCTAGATCTACTAAATCCACCCAATTCCACACACAACAAGCCAAAAGCATAAACAAAACACAAGTTTCTCAGGTCAAAGTAAAAACAAGGAAAACAATCAAGTCCCCAGAGGAGTCTCCATTTTGTCACACGGAATGAGTCGAGGTTGCAGACAAGATCGACCTCCCTAGTATCTAAAGGTATCTAGTGACAAGCAAGCCAATCAAAAAGTATCTTTCTCTAAATATGAAATTAAAAACAAAGGCAAACAAGTGTTTTAGGCCTACCTTGGGTCCAATGCAAGTTTGTGGAAGCCTCGCTCCTTTGCTCCAAATGAGATTCCTTAAAGTAAGTCTGCAAACACAAACAAGCAAACAAATTAAATAGCACCTGAAAAGCCAATATCATAAAGCCTATCCATCATAATGATCGAGGAGATTATGAAACAAACCACATGAGACAATTTGTTGAGAAAATGAATCTGATTGTATTAATTCAAATCAAAGAAGAACTTTACAACCTGTGCCTTGATGTTGTACAAGCTCCTCCCAGGGTCCGACAAGAAGCATCCTCGACTTTGAGAAGTTTCACTCGCCTCCCAATGAAGTCAAAAGGTATGTGATCTTTCCTCTCAAGCTTAACTAGGAAGTCCCAATTCCACCAGCATTTACCCTCAAAAATGTTCAGCTTCTAACCTCTCCAGCAACTAACCCAATGCCTTAATTTATAGTGCAATGGAGGGAAGTTACTAGGTCCTCCTTCAAAAGGATAAAGCCCTCCTTCAAAGGGATAGCTCCTCCTATCAAGGGATTAGCTCCTTCTCTTTTGGGATGCATGAGCCACCTTGGAGCGAACAATCCACATCAAAATTCCTTCTAGAATCATCTAGAATTAACCCAAAGTGAGTTTTTTAGAATAAGTTTGCGCCTTTTTTACTTTTACAGGGGTATGCACCCACCCCTTTACAGACAGAGCGTGAAGATACGCAGGTAACATGAACAAAGAGTGCGGGCCCGCAGGCAAAAGTGAGAGAAAGTGCAGAACCAGAGCTTTATTGATTTTTAATGTCTTTCTCTCATTTTTAAAGCTTGACAAGAAAGGCTGAGGTCTGAGACTTGCTTAGGAGGACAGTATAAGTGATGATAGACCCATACTAACTGCAAATAGTCATGGTGATGATATTTTTGTGTAACAAATTTTTCTTTTGCTTTCATCCTTTCTTCTTGGAGATTATGGAGAGCATCCATTCTATGCCGAACTAGCTAACAAGGTTTGCCTTGGGATTCCTGGGAAAGCTGAAGAGCAGGCTAGTAGATATTTGGTGAGAGGATGGCTTATTTACCATAAACCAAGAAGTATGGTGAGGTGTTTAGAGAGGGATTAGGTGTTACACGGTCAGGCAATAGTGCATTCATCAAGGTGGTATTCTAGTTACGTTGTTTAGAGAAAACAGTCTTCTTGATTATATGGATGAGGTTCTTATTTGTAGACTCTACTAGACCATTTCCTTGTAGATAGTAATTTGATGAATTCTTTAACACAAGGCCATTCTATAATGCAAATTCATAGAGTTTCAAAGTTGAAAAATAAGTTTCATTATCAAAAACAAGTAATTCCAGAACGTCGAAGCGTCAGATGATATTCTACTGGAGGAAGCGGATGACCTCTTGGTCATTCCCTTGTTTGAGCAGAACTGCCTCTATCCACCATGTAAAGTATTCAGTTGTTGTTAGGATATAGCGGTGTTGCAATGATGAATGAGGAAAAATTTCCCCAATAATGTCCAGGCCACACTGTTGGAATGGTTCAATCACTGCAACAGGGTGTAGTGGCGCTGCTAATCTTCGTGTTCTATCCACGCATCACTAATAGACTGGGAATTTGTGGGCATAGGAATTCACATCCTTGAATAATGTGGGCCAGTAAAAACTGGCTTGCATAACCTTGTGTGCCGTGTTATTTCTCGCAAAGTGACCCTCAGCAGGTCCATCATGCAGATCTTGAAGTACCTTCTCTAATTGTTGTGCCTCTAGGCACCTGAGAAAAACTCCATTATTGTGCCTTCTATAAAGCACTCTGTTCACCAACTGATGTGTTAGGGCTTTCAGGCCGAATTCCCTCTTCTGTCTGATAGAAAAGTGAGAGGGTACAGTGCCATGCTCAAGGTGCTGGCGTACATCTGCATAGAAAGAGGTTTCGCTTTCCATGGGGTTTGCTTGCCTTATTTTGTACATTTCAATCTCTTGCTCCCAACTGATGAGCTCTTCTTCATTCTGCAAGTCTGCAGAGTCCATATCCTTTGATTGTGTGTATTGGCTTGATTTCAAGATCATATTCTTGCAAACCCATCATCCAGTTTGCATGTCATTCTCCCAGTTCTTGTTGTACTAGCAATGCATGAACTGTTGGGTGGGGAACAAAGACTATGCAGCGGTTCTTCAGCAAATAGGGCCTGAAGTGTTTCACCACCTTGTAAACTACATAAGCCTATTTTTCAATGGAAGGGTAGTTAAGCTTTGGTCCCTGCATGTTTGCACTCATGAAAGAGATGGGGCATTCATCATTAGCTTCATCTTTCTAGGTATGTACTACAACTAGTGAGTTATTGGAAGCGAAGGTGTATAGCAAGAAATATTTTTTGAAACCTGGCTATAAAGTGTGAGCGCTTCAGTGATGGCTTACTTAATCTAGGTGAATGCATGCTTTTATTTCTTGCCCCAGCTGTACACTACATCTTTCTTAATCATGTCCTGCATGGGCTTGACTATTTTTTCATAGTCCGAGATGAATTTCCAGAGGAATTTTATCTCTCCCAAGAAGGAATGCATAGGTTTCTTGTTGACTGGGTGAGGAATCTGCATCATAGCTTAGATCCAATCTGGATCTACCTTCATCCCACTCTTGGCAACAATGTGTCCAAGGAGGTTCCCTTCTGACATGGAAAATATGCTCTTCTTGGGATTTAGGGAAGTCTTGTATCTTTGACATCACTCGAAAATTTTCTTAAGATGGCGTATGTGGTATTCTCGTCTTCTTGAGAACATAGTCTTATCATCGAGGTATACCACCACGCTCTGCCTAATGAGTCTGTTAAAGACGATGTCCATAGCTCACTGAAATGTTGCGCCTCCATTTACAAGCCCAAATGGCATTGGTCTATATGCAAACGTACCCCACTTGGTACGGAAAGTAGTTTTGAGTCTATCAGGTTTTGCTACCAAAACCTGATTGCATCTTGAAAAACCATCAAGGAGAGAGAACATTTGTGCCCCAGATACTGTTTGCAAAATATGGTCCATAGACAGAACAGGGTAGTTGTCTTTGTCCAAGGTGCGGTTAACGTTTCGGAAATCGAGACATGAGCGGAATTCCCCGAACTTCTTTTGTACAGGCACAAGGTTGGAGACCCAAGTGGAATGACGAACTTTATATATGATATGTGCATCCAACAATTTAGTAAGCTCTTTCTATATGAGGGGCTCAAGCAACGGATGTACTATTCTCAGCTTTTGTTGATATGGCTTAACCCCTTCCTTGATTCGGATGATATGTTGGGTGATCCGTGTGTCATAAGTTTTCAAGTCATCATATGTCCATGCGAACACGTCTCATTACTATTTGAACAAGCAGATGAAGGCTTGTCATTCTTGTTGTGTACAACATGTACCAAGATTAACAAGCTTTCGATCCTTTTTTGTTCCCAGGTTTATCTGCTCGTGCCTCATGGTGGAACTATGGGTCTTGTTGTTGCTTGCAGAGAGTGCTCGTTCTCTCCATCATCTATTACTGCATCTTTGAAAACGTCAGTGTTGGCAATAAAACGTAGTATCTGTTAATCATCATTAAACACACGTAATTTAGTTATGTTCTCCAGGATAGATGGTTTGTATAATATTTCAATAGTGAATCTACCACTAATTAGTGACATTCTTGAGGCTACATTTTCTAGTGCATTGGCATCTGCATTACTTGTACGCGGCACAACAATGATATTAAATGATTTAAAGTTTAATATTAGTCTCCATACCTCTTCTTGGTAGTTTTTTAGATGTGGTGATAAACAATTAATGGTGTCACGCACCTGCCATACCACTATCGCTAAATCACCTACCACTTTAAGCATGACCACTTTGAGGTTGATGGGCTTCTGCAAGCCCAACACAAGTGCTTCATATTCTGCTACATTGTTAATGCACTCAAACTCCAAGCAGCTTGAGACCATATTCTTCTTATTTCAAGGGTCTATTAGAACATACCCAACTCATCAACCGTCCTGTGTCTTCGATCCATCGAAGTACAAAGTCCACAACCCATCTATACGTGGACCGCTTGATCTACTAGTACTATTGCTACTAATGGTAAAAGTTTCATTACCATTAGTTGGGCAAGGAAGGAGTTTCAACTGTGTGTCTGGTGGGGTTGGAGCTAGCTATGCAGGATAACACCCCAATGTTTTCTCAAGGAGGCAGTGGTCGAACATCAGTTTTGTGAGAGCCAACGATTCATTCTCGCCATTGATGGGAGTGAATTTGTGCTTCATGTACCTCTTGTATTCTACCCGAATTTGGTTGCACTTTCCCTTGCACGAAAGCCACATATGAGACCAATTTGTAGCGAAATATCCATCTAGCTTGCTGAACCAGTCTCTGCTGAGTAATAAACCATATGCATCTGGTATGTCCACAACAACTATGTTGATGCATTGGTGGATTCGACTATCATGGGATAGTCGAATGTTCACGTCTCACAATTCACCAATGGTTGGTACCGATGTTTGATCAAGTTGGATGATTCGTGCGGATGTCTCACTCCATTGTGCATTGATCTTCTTAGCAGTGGAGAGTGGCATGAAATTGGTTGTCGTGCCATAATCAACTAAGCAGTTGTGAACATTGTAGTTAAAAACTTGAAATGAAAGTAGGAATGGAGGGCAACTTGAGTTTTCTTCTTCCATCCGGAGCGTATTGAGCACTATGAAAAGTGATCTGGGAGGTGTTCTTTCTCCATGGCTGGTAGAGGCTGCAATTTCTATTATTGTTTGTCCCAAAGCACGCAAGAGGATATCTCGTTGACTCTAGATCTTAGCCAGCTCAAACAAGCTGATGTTACCTCAAGTTTTCTCCATGTCATCAACAATGTTGTAGTCGAGAGGTGGTTGACTCACAGAGGTGTCTAAGGTGGAAAGGATTTCCGTGTTGTCTAGCGAAGTGTTTCGCAACTTACTGCTCATGGATGTACTCTTATCCACCGATGTCTTCCTGGACTTAATTTGTGTTTGTTTCTTTGACGGAGTTAGTGGACTGGTCTTTCTTATCAGCAGCCTAACCTTTTCTTACATCTCCCTCAGTGTGGGGGGAGCCCCTTTGCTTCTAAGACTGTAATGGTTAGTTTTCTTTAGGGGCTACTTCTCGGTGTTCCTCTTTTTTATTGTTTGTGAGCATTGATACATGTTTACCACATTCTCAGAGCTTGATGGCTCATCAAGTACAACCTCTTCATCATTAGACATGTCTTCTGGTTTCTCCTGCGTATTTCTTCCCACCTCGAGTCTACAACTGTAAAAAATATTTGTGACTCACTTCCAGCCTGGACAAGAGTTCTCAGTATGATGTTCTTCGTGGAAAGAACAGAATTTCAGGTCCACACACCATTCAAGATGGAACACGACCTTCTGCACAGTTTTTGGAATGAACTGGTTGTTGCTTGATGCACTACTTGCTTGTCTCTTAGGTGAGTGACTTCTTGCAAATGACTCTGATCTACATTGTTTGAGTTCGTACATTTTAGTGGACAAACTCTTGACAAGATGAGTTAAGGTCTCAGTGTTGGTTGCTTCCTTGTATCTACCCTTGGTCATCGTTGCTTGGGACTACCTACTCGCATCCTTGGAGTCCTTCGTCAAATGATCATCCTTGATGACTCCAATTACATGCAGGTCTTTCTCAACATTGATAGCCTCTTCATAGTTTTCCATTAGCATTGTTCTCTTAGCTCGCTTAATGAACTACACAATGCTGGTTGGCAGTGAGGATGTGTAGTAGTCAGTGGTAATGGAATCATGAGGCTTTGTGTCTACTGGGAATCTATTCAGTATATGCATAAACCTCTGATTGAAATCTTTCACTTTTTCTTCTCCCTCCATATTGAGGGTTCCCAACTCTTTGAGTAGCATGGTTGGGGTCTTGTCATCAACAAACTTCTCAAGGAACAAACATTTGAAAGAACCCCAGTTCTGTATGGACTTAGGTGGAAGGTTGTGATACCAAGCAGCTGCCTGACCGTCCAAGGTATATGGAAACAACATACATGCTACATTTTCATAATGTACCTCAAGGATCTGCAACTGCAGGTAGAAGTTGTCTAAGTGGTCTTCTACCTTCACCGCATTGTCAGGGTTGAACTTGATTTTCATTCTCTTTGCTGGCTTCGACATCTTGTGTAGAACATCGTGGAGAGCCAATGGTCCCTATGTCATCTATTCAAGCTTGGGTCAACCATCTCTTTTTCCTCTTCATCCTCTTCCTCTCCTTCAGAGTTTGATGTGTCTGACTCTGAGTCTATTGGTCTGTCTCTACCTCCACTACCATCCCCTTTCCCTCCTATACCCAAGCTTGATCCTGAGAGTGCCTTGTTCACTTTGCCAGAGGATGGGAGATTTCCTTCCATCTTCGAAAGCTTCTCCTAGACCTTCAAGTGTGGCAAGTGTTTCTTCTTCCACTAACGATACAACAACACTCGTGGGAGTGACCTTTGGCTTCCTCACTACGTGTGGAAGATGTTATCTATCTCGAATCAACCTGATTGCTTTCCTGAACTGGCAAGTGATGGGACGAGTGGAGTAAAGGTGTTGATCTAAGGTCTTGTGCTCAACACTAGCAGGTGAGGAGTAAGCAACCACTGAGTCGCATGTAGGTGAGAGAGAGTGTGATTTTCTACCTTGACTAGATGTTTGTTGAATGAGTTTGAGGGGAATTCCAGCCATGTAAAAACTGGGTACCCTCCGTCTAGTGCCAAAAATGTTGATGGTGCTGGACTCACCAACATTCAAGGGATCACCCCGGTATGAAGTCCCAACTAGACCTCACACGGTTTGGTGTGGGAGTCCCATCTAGTATGATGGCTTGGTTGCCATTGTCTTAAGGATTTGCCTCAACTCTTTCTTGTCTACACAGGAGAATTGTTCCCTTTGTCTTCGAGAAGTGAGGTTCGCGTGCCTAGTGAGTGTAAGTGTACTTGTGTCAATGGTTCTTCCATTGTAAGGGGAAAAGTTGAAGGTGAATTCCAAATTGAAAGGGATCAATCTCAACTCAGCTACGAACACACAACACAAAGGACATACACAGCTTCCGGCGAAGCAGTCCACTCGGATGCTGCAGTCACAAAATACAAGTTAAGATAACACGTGCGACAGTCATGGATAAGTCTGAGATGAGTGCAACAGTTGTTACAACAAGGTTCATGTGAAAGGTTTATCTGATGTCCGACAAAGCAGTCGGACATATACTATGCATTACAACAAATCAATTAGTTTAGATGTAGAACACATGGTTAAAGAAACATGCATTACAAGTGTTAAACATTAGTCTTATAAAAAATACAATACATGTGTGAAAATGTGTTGGCCTGTTGACAAGCTTCTGAATTAAGCAAAAGTTCCAAGACACATTGTTACACCATACATCACTAACCGTATCAGTAGGGTGTTGGAGCCACTACTTACTCCTCAAAGAAAATATTACAGGCTCCCTTGGCTATGTGAGAGGATCTGAGATAAAAATTCCTTTCATGTACAAATGAGGGGGGTATTTATAGCCAAGGGTGAAACTGACCCTTGCGGTTGTTCGACTACCCTCATAATTCTTCGACTTCCATGACTTTCTGACTTACATGACACTATGTTCAACAAGTGGGTCTCTTGTAATTCCACGTTACATCACATTGATTGACAACAAGCCCATAGTAGATATGTGGGCAACATGACTCCGGACTTGACTCGACATGACTTGACATTACAATGCTAGTACATTCATGTTGCTACTAGAGTGCATGTCGATCAATAGTGTTGTTGAGTGATGGATGTCTTCATGGTGTATCATAGCTTCACCTCCACATGGTGAAGTGCACAGAGTTTTTGATGGTCCTTGGTTTGCTTGATGAAGCTCTAGCATGGTGTTCCTTGCTTTCATGTTGGAAGGTATGACAGGCTCACTTCTTTGCGAAGATGCATGTTTGTTGCGTTCGTCTGCTTCGCATGCTTCATTCATTCATCTGTTGGTGAACTTGTCCATCTGCCTGTGCTCCCTTAATTCATCTCATTCGTCGCCTTGACATGTTTGTTGGTGTAGCAATACCTACAGTTCGTCATGAAGAGATGACATCAAATCCAAAATCTCCTAGTCTACCTGACACATGATCATTCGAATGCAAGTGACCAGGATAGGCAGCAAGGTTGTGATGCGGGATGATGGCTCCGAGAAATTGTTGATGAAAACTATGCAAGAACCACTGAGGGATGCAGACATACAATCTGAGTTGACAGTGATTGCTTGCAAGGTCTAGCTTGTCTAGGAGGAAAAATTGCGACAATTTTGGGAGGGACAGTCTAGGCTGCAGGACGGCAAGGTAGGCATGCTCTGCGCATTTTCCACAATGAACAACCAGCAAGGGTTGGACAACTATATTTCCACAATTTTCCAGAGGAACGAGCTGGGATACATGAAGGGTCAGCGGGAAAGGATTGCACAATTTTTCTGAGGAACTGCCTGGGATACTAGCAACCGGAACTGCACAATTCCTAGAGGGAACTACCTATTGGCTATTGGGGTCACTGGAAGCTAGACGTCGCAATTTCTAGAGGGAATTTCCAATTGGCTTCCCGGGTCACTGGCAGATAGACATGCATGATTCACAGAGGGAACTACCAGTTGGTTGCTAGGGTAACTGGCAGCAAAAACTGCGCAATTCCTAGAGCGCATAGGCAGTCTGTTGTTGGGAGCTGCTAGTTGGAAAAACTACACTAAGGCCAGAAGGTTGAATTGTTGATCATCTTTGTGCAATTTCTGAGTTGAGCTGGCTGATGGGAAACAGGAGGCTTGCTCATGAGCATTGCGCAATTTCTGAGATCAACATCCGATCAACTGTCTAGCTGGTTAGCATGAGTGTTGCTTGAGTTTCTTACTGGAAACACTGCTTGAAGGAAGCAACTTGGTGCTTCTGCATTTTTCTGGGTGACAGTCGAAAGCAGGGTGATGGTCCGGTTGTCAGTGAGGAGCCTGGTCATTAGAACTTCAACAAAGATGACTAAGTGTGTGAATAGTAGAAATATGCATAGGTGATCATACGAACACACACCCACATGACTTGATGACCAAATGACCGAACCATCCAGACATGAGTGTGACACTCATGATTAATCGTTCATGATCAAGATGACGCTTGTACGATAGTGAATGTGACAAATGACTTCATGGCGAACACAAAAAACACATACGAAGCAAAAGCTTTGAGCATAACTAGAACACGATTGCAAGCATGAATTAGACATCAACATGCAAAGACTTGAGCATAAGAAACAAGCAAGGCAAATGTAAAGACTCACGCGAGCTCATAGAGTGAACCCGCGTGTGTGAAATCATCAAGTGAAACTCTTCAAGGAAGGCTTCGGAATTGGTGCAGGTCAAAATTTTGGAGGATAGTTGTAGCCACTACAACATGCTACTATTAGAAGCATGCATTCTCTGCACTTTTTCCATACTAACAAGTCTAAACTTAGGTATTTGGAAAACCTTGCATCAGCCATCCTAAAATTGGTTATCCTACTGTAAGTTGGCTTCTCTGTAAAGAGAGTTTTAATCAACCATAGTAATTGAAAATCTCTGTGGAGGTAATTCACAATAGTAGACCCCTTAATAACTGGTGTTTTCTCATGGAAAAAATCAATCTTATTCTTTCCTTATACTAACAAAGTCCCATAGGTTTCCCATGGGAGAAGATTTCCCTATTGATCCCAACAGGAGGGAAACCCTACCCTAATCCTTTTATCAAAATTTGTATTGAATCTTAGAACAAATTCCTTGATCTCCCCTAATTTTTACTCTCTAGTTTTCTTGGATATCGTTGGATGATGTTGGGGTCCAAATCAATGAGCTCATGGATGCAAATGTTCTTATGAACACTCGAAAACTCAAACAGATAAGTGAGACTCTAGCGTAAAAATAGGATTTATGGGTAAACGGGAAAAAACAGGGAAAAAACAGAATTAAATGAAGAGGTGACGAGTGTACGGGATGATGATGTGGATGACATGAAAGACATGGTGGTGATGACATGAAGGAATTGGGTGAGGTTTCAAGTCACATGGACCATTTGTGCTCACTTTTCATAGACCTCAATGCCATCCCCTTACCGCTCATGGGAGCATCGATGGTGTTAAGCGGACCCATTAGAGGATGATTCCATAAAGGATCTCCCTCGTCAATCATGAAATAGTGGTTTACCCATGGACTTCTTTACAGAGACACACATGGATATAAATCTCTTGCTTGTTTTGATGTCGGGTTTATCTTGTGGGGAAGGCCTAACATCACCGTTGTCATCACGTGTTGAATATGCCCGACACTTTATTTTTTAACTTTTACCTCTCGATGGGCCCCACTAAATCATATGCATTATTATGATCCTACACTATCTCAATCCAAAATTAATTACCCTTTATTTAAAAAAAGCACCATCCTAAACAATCTTGATTTAGCTTCATGAGATTTTTTTTGGGGGGAATATATAATTTTTCTTTTCACATTTTGGACATAGTAAAAATGAGCTACAACAAAGAGAATTTTTGTCCACATGAGATATGACATGTAATTGGGGCAAAGACTGCAAGCATTATAACCATAGGAACCCTTACGCTCTCAGGTTTGCAACTTTTACTCTCTATTGTGATCCTCGAAAGCAATTGGAAGCTTATAATCAAGATTTGAGTTAACCAAATATGGAAACCATGGAATCCAAGTAAAGGGATCATCGACATTGACGGGAGGCTGAGATTTACAAAATTCATAAAATATTTTAGAGAGAGAACAATGGAAGAGCTAGCCTAATTAATAAGTTCAAGTTGAACACAGATGATAACCAGATTGACAGGATAATGAATATTAACTACCTTTTTGTCGCGACATACCTAATTTTCCATGTAGAAGGAACCTTGGCAACTTTCATCTGATGTAGCCTTTGTTATCCCTAAAAGGAGGATCACATGGTGATAGAGAGTCTTGAATTTTCTTCTTCTGGACTCACCACCAACAAACTAAAAAGCAGAAATACCTTATTCCAATCCAAGAAACAAACAGAATCCTTGGTATATTTGCTCAAAGGAAACACTAAGAATGGATTTCAGAGGGAGCTGAAAGAGACATAATTCAAGGCTTGAGCTAGGATACCCATGTCGATTCTTAAATTTCCCAAACCACCAAAAAGATTGGAGACAAAGGAGAAACCCCAATGTTCAACCAGAGAGAACAAGTTGCTAATTTGACACCAAAGGCTTATTTCTCAAAACTTTACCTTATGGCCAACCTCCATGAATATAAGCTTGAAACCAGAGTGATGAGTCCCATCAATAGGTATATTTTGAGATCATCATGCCATCTTCCGACCTTAAAATTCTTCTTCTCTCACATTAAGTCATATTTTTTGTTATATTATGCTTATTAAGAGGACTAAAAGGTATTTTGCATAGTATGTGGCCTAATGTGGTTTAATTGTAGGAAATAGAAGAATTTTTTAGGAAACTACTATGCAAGGGCTCGTGTTGGCTTATAGGAGCCTAACCCAGGTTCGGAGGTGATTTACCCAAACAAATCTCGATACTAGTAGCCCTCTAGAACCAAGTTTCTGCACCCTAGAGATGTCTGATGAGTTCAAAAGGTCTGTGTTTCGAACTTTTGCGCACATCGCTACGTGCACTTTCCCGTACCTCATAGCCTATGATGCTTCCTTCACGCAGCCCTCCTCAGGGCCCGAACATTGTTATTACCCAATTCCTTACTAGTATTCCACTGTTAGTTGATTAACTTAGCCTATTTGTATGCATTAAGTTATACTTAGCAATATAAATCATTCATATAGGTGCGCACAGTAAATAAACAGTACATTTGTAATTTATACATAACATGTATTAACCCAAGAACAGACGCATAGAGTTATGATAAAACTTCTCTTTATTATTTTCTTCCTCGATTACAAACTCAACTCTGCCATATGCACTTAGCCGCAGGGGTCCACGCACTCAGCCGCAGACTACTAGGCCTCTACGCACTCAACTGCAGAGCCTTCTCCTACTCTACGACCCAAGACACACTTAGTCACTTAAACTCTATCTTCTTGCTTCCTTCGTACTTTTTTATCTTTTACACTTAGAGCCTCACTCTATTTATACAATCCCATGGTCCATGGACCATGGGTAGGCCAAAATTACATTACAAAACTAGGGTGGACAACCCTATGACTCTATCATACATTTCACGCTCCGCGCTCGTAATTCACAGTCTTTACAACACTATTGGGTCAAAACTTGGGATTTGAGCCCCAGAACATGGCTTGGGGGGATTCCATGCCCAAAAGCCCCCCAACACAAACATCATGACTCACCCCAGAGTCACCTTGTTGGTGTGGTGATCTTGGCGCAGAGTCCCTCCAACTGTTCTCGAGCCATGTTGAGGTCAGCAGCACACTGTGTTGCTGCTTGTTGAATCTTCTGCATCCGATGTTCTGAGACCACTAATTCTGGGGTGCTTCTTTGTATTAGTGTGTGCATCCCTGATATATGCGCAAGATTTCCTTCAATGTTCTTCATGATAGTGAAGGCCTTATCGATCCATGGCAAGATGCGCGCTTTGATAACTACCTCCTTGTGGCATGCCGCATCCACCTGTTCCTTTGGTGCCTTAGCTTGTTGCACCCTCGCAAGCCTCTAGGTGAGGACTGCCGACTACGCAGTTCCTTGAAAACTATCATATTGTTGCTGGAGTTGTCATGTTTCTATTTCTAAGCACTGGATGTTGGGGTCCTCCTGCAGAGTCGTGAGAACCTCAAGTGCTTCCTCTAACATGTTGGTGAAGTCTTGAACAACACCTCCAATTTACTCCAATCCCACTGCAATAGAGCTAGTGCGTTGTTCTCTAACTTCTGAGGGAGTGGATGGCTGCAACTTTAACCGTAGCTCGACGATCTGAAGATTTAGCTCTAGCTGAAACTTGGTCATTTCTTCCTTGGCCTTGCAGACTCCTGTAGCTAACTGGTGGATCTGCACCTCTACTAGTAGGTCTGCACCAACTGTTGATTTTGTGACATCAACTCATCAGGCTGCAAGCTGAGTTGTTCCATGTTTATCTTTTTCTCCCTGAGGACTTGGATCGCGCAATTCTCCCTAGCGCATAGCTCTTTTCATTATCCCATCCTATAACAGATACAGTGTCTCACGTGGAAGGGCAACCAGATTAAGGCCAAGGCCTTTCATTATGCTCATTGAAAATCTATCGGCCTAATTCATTGCTATGAGAACCCCTTCCGGTAACATTATTGTGTTTTCCATCCATGTGCGCATCATCTGCTCTGTTGTTGAGCATCCTATTGCAAAGTGGGTTGAAAGGATCCCTGCCTAAGGGGATTGCACCTATAACTCCTGCAATTGGGCCCTCAAGGCTCCCAACACAGTCAAATGCTCCTACATGAAATCCTAAAGGGACTCGTTTGTGACATCACGCACAGTTTCACCGATGTCATGAAAATCACCCTCGGTTAGGGTGATCAGGTCAATGGCCAATTTAAAGACCTTGACCTTCTTCCTTGACCCTGCTTGTTCTGTCGTATATGGGTGCTTCAATTGTGTGGTTGTGGTCCCTGGGTCACGCTCCCTTCTGTTGTTTCTACTTCCTTTGCCTCCTGCCCCTCCAAGGGTGTTCCTTGACCCTCATCTTCCTTCGCGGTTTCTTCCTCTACCTCTTGTGCTGCTACTACTTCTACGGCCTTTTTCTACTTAGCGGATTTTTGTGACGCTTCCCACGCTGCCTGTTATTCAGCTGCTATTGTTTCCTTCTGTCTTTTTTCAGCCAACTGTGTGATGCACAACTTGACATCATCCTTCTTCTTCTGTGTTGTCACCCTCTCGAGTTTCGTAAGATCTGGGGTGCGCCATTCCGGAGGCCAAGCCTCCAAGACAATGAAAATGGCATCATCAGTGGCTACAAAAGGTAGCTTCATCCACTAGTTCGCTGGATCTTTGCGTGCCCTGATAAATATGTTGTGCATATCAGCCTTAAAGTCTGCAAAACTCTGCAAATGGTTATACACCGTGGGTGTTCTAACGCAACTTCTAGTTGATCCACATCTGGATGTTCATCTCCATGAGCACCCAGAAGATCTTGTTGTTATGCATCCTTTCCTTCATCGCCCAGAGTGAAGCGTACTTTGTGGCCTCTGGTAATTCTCTGTCAATGTTGGGGAATTTACTGTCCTCCAACAGTTCCCCCGTTATGGGCATTATGGATAATAACAACCACGCATAGTGGAAGGTTTTACCCTGTTCCTAGGCTTCGCGACAATTTTTCAAAAATTATGTGCAAAGGAATTCAGACCAGTTAAACTAGAACCCCTCTGTGCACTGCTCGGCCAATGAAACCAACGGCGTCGGTACCTCATCGGCATGACACTTTTGCATAACTTTGCCAGCGAGAATTTGGGTTGCTATGCGTACTGCTTTATCCTTGATGTTGGAGATGGCGTAGCCCCTCTTTTTCTTCTCCAGCTTGTACTTCGTCTTCATGGCCTCCACCAGGGCCAAATCACTTCCCTTTCCTTCGGTTATGGTTGCGGGGTCCTTCCCTTTTTAGGGGAGCTAGGAAATGCGGTGAATGAAGTCTGTTGTGATGGGTATAGGCTCCTCCAGCCATAGATACCCATCACACACCAAGCAGAGCAGCTGCCTGATGACAAGAATGGTGATTGGCACACAGTGGAAATGTGGCACCCATAGTAAGTTCAGTAGCCCAACCTTTTCCACACTGCACAGCCACTTTCGCAACTCTAATGTTGTCACCACCCCTGTAGGGTTCTACTTGATGAGGTTCCCAGTCACCAGGTGAGGGAACTTCTTGCGGTCAGCGAGGTACCAATCTTCAAACTTCATGGTTGGCATGCAGCCCAGGTGCGTGCCTTCAAACACAATGTCATCTACGAGGAGCGGGGTCTGGAGTGAACTCTTGGTTTCATCCAGGTCCTTTGGCACTTTTCTCTTCCCTTTCCAGAGAGGGACATATGCAGGCAGCTTTTTCGTAAAGCGTGTAGGTTGAATATCCTCCTCCATGCCTTTATCTTCTTCCTCTATGATGATAAGGGCTGGCAAATCTTCTTCTTCCTCATCTGTTTCTATCGTGACAGCTTTCCCCTTCTCTACCATCGATAGTTTGTTGCGCATCAGGTTCCTTGGGGACATGCGTATGGGGGCCATTACTTGCTATTCCTTCTTGGGCCTTAGCGTACATGGTGATTTGGGGATTTCTGCCACAACCCTGGCACTTTCTATAACGTCTTCCATAGTTAAGGCCTACACAGCCTCTCCGGCACTCACCTCTTCTATTCCCAAACCATTCTTAGTAGTTGTCATTATGTCTAGACTGTAATCTGGCACTCGCGAATTTAGGGGCTCAATCAACGCTCGAGTCACAATGCTCAGGGCTCTGCTCAATCGCTAAATTCTCAAATGACCAAGTGTTTTTTGATGGCCAACGCTTTGTGTTTTATAGCGCCTTTTGAATTCAAATTCGATCGTTCCCCCCAGTTCTGGTCCATTAATGCTTTCTTGGCGGCAGATTTTCCCAAATATTTCCCATAAATCATGTATTAAATGCTAGTTTCCTGCTCCATTTAGCCTCAAGTTGCACATCCCATCATGAATAGTGACCTCAGTGTCACTTTTTGGCCAATCCGTGTGGCGTTGCAGCCCCTCTGGGTGTGGCCGCAGACCTTGTGACTCTCTACTTCTGCATGCATCCCTAGTATCACGCAGCTCTCAGGCAAAATAATTTATAGTCCCACGCTCCCTTCCAACTGTCTAGAGCGCTAAGACTATCCTTCTCGTGGCTAGTCAGGTGGTCGCACCACCCATGTGGGGCTCCATTCAGTCCTCCACCACAGTTCACAAAGAATCCCCACCTTCCATTGTTGTGGTCAGCATCGTGCACTACACTACTTGCAATGTGCTACCCTGGTCACTACGCTTGGGGATATACGGTCCCAGCCAAAGTAGCAAACTAACCTGTTCATGGTGATAGTTCTCAAACTTGTTAGTATGATCGTACGTACCTTGCCTGTACATACTAGGTTATTTGACAATAAACACTTCCTTTATCTCATCCTCTAGCTTCTTGACCTCCGCATCCATCAACGTGCTTTCCTTCCTTAATCGCACCCTTTATTTTTCAAGTTCGTGGAGTCTAAATTTTCCCATCAGATTTCTTCCTCAACTCCAATGTGTTATGTTTCTTGCGGCTGTGTGATTCCATCCTTACGGGCTTCGCGAACCATTGTATCTATGGGTGCTACTATGCACAGACTAGGCTTTGCATGCTCCATAGGGAGTACAGCCTCTGCTTCATACTTCAGCGTCAGAAGTGCTCACATAGTAAGGGCTTTGCACATGGTCCTATAAGCCCGTAGAACTGTTGGTACGTGCAGGTCCCAATCAATATGTCTCACATGGTGGAACGCGTTCAGTACTTTGCAAATTTTGTCAAAGCCTTTCATGTGGATAATATTTGGCGTGTTTGGTCTTATCATACTTCATCATTTGCACCGTTGTCTTGCCTGCTCCTACGTTTTGGTCCTATTTCCTATCGCGGGGATGGTGTGCATTCGTACAGGTTGCATACCATACACTTGTACCCATCTAGAGAGGTGGGCACACAGGCTGTCTTGCCCATCATATCCAACTTTCAACCACATTTGAGGCTTTCCAAATCGTATGAGCATCCTCCTTCTTCATTCCCGCCAGTCCCCAAGATTCTGCTGGTGTGTACCCCACCACCTTCTGGGTGTAGCACGTAGTGCCCATTTCATTGCGTCGAAACATTGTTGTTCCGGTACTTCTCTTTCAAATTTGTTCAAAAATTATCTACCGTGGTCAATTCACCATACATAGGCAGATCTCTTGCCTCTGTTGCTACATGGCATAGTGACTTTATCATCATGTTGCAATTGAGTGTGGTTACCTCATGTAACCGATTCTGCCAGCGTTCTATTTCCTCCTCTGAATCTAATGTGCAGGAGCTTTCCAATCCCATGAAATCCTACCATCCGCTATAGGATTCACCCAATCCTGCTCCTGAGAGATTATCTTGTAGATATAGCTAGATCGTCACCAATGCCGCAGTCACACACTAGCTCTGTGTAGCGTGATCCTTCCATAGGGTCTAAGGGTACCACTACGCGCAGTGACTTTTTCTCAAAAATCATTTTGCACTTCTTTAGATTTATCACTCCATTCATATCAGTGGCCCAATATATTCCAAGTAGCATGGGATAAGGATTGTTGTCATCAACAATATCTATCACTTTGAAATCTGCAAGCACGCTCACTCCTACGATATCTACCGTTATTCCCAACAATCTGCCATCGATAGGATCTTTTGTTGGTTCTCAATTTTCAATTGAATAGGAGACCATTCCAACATGGGCCTTGATGAGTCTCATAAATGGGTAATTATATGGGCTCATTTTACCTCCTAACCTACTCAAATCAACTATTCTCTTAGCTTATTTTATGATTTTCCGATTATATTTATGCTTATAGGGTGAGTTGAGTCAGTTATTATGCCATGTGGTCTAACATGTATTTAATGCAGATTATTGATGGATTTTGAGGTCAAAGGCAAGGATCTAGTGGTCAAACTGTGGCATTTACTCGAAGTAGAGAGAGCAGATGACTTATACAAGGGAATCCCCCTCATTTATTTCTCCTCACTTCGAATTCCCCTTCATTCAGCTCGAAGTACAAGCAGTCGAATCATGCAATTGAAGGCAGCCGAGCAAGTGGAAGATGATTGACAGTTATCTCGGGTTTTGGGAGCCAAGCCTCCCTGATTTTAAGGAAGTTGTTGGTATCTTTAGATGTATAAGTAGAGAGGCCTAGGGCCTCACTAGGGTTGACTTTTGTTTTCTTGTGTAAACTCTGCTCAAATTTCGAGCTTACTATTTTATGACAGTTTTATGTAATCTTGCTATTTTTTGATAATGAAGATGGAATCCTTTCTGAGCTAGCACTGAGTTACCACAGAGGGTTGAAGCTCTTGGGTTAGGGCACAAATCCAAGCAGCCAAGCTTCTCTTTACTTGTATTTGTATGCTTTACTTCATTTTGTAGATTAGTTTGTTGTTAGATGTATTTCTCTTATGGTTAAAAATAGGTTGCTTTTGATGATTTAGTAGCTTGATTCCATTTGTGCTTTCTATAACAGGCCAAGCAGTAATTAGAGAAGATTCAAAAGGCTAGCAACAGTGCCTTCACCTCTCTTCCTCCCTCTGGGACCATGATTTGAGGCAAAGACCCTCTTTCTGCCCCAAAAACACATATTTTCCTCATTCCTAAGACTTCTAGTGTTTGCAGCTCTCTAGTAGGTTGATAGTCCAGTTTTGCTTTGCTTTAGATCTTCTTTATCATGTTCACTTCCTAATTTTCAATAGTCCTTTTGCATGTTGTCCTTTCTTACAGCATTTCTTTCTATACATCATAGTTTAGGCCATTTTAATGCAAAACTCTATTTTTCCTAGGATGCACTCATTCCATTGGTTGCTTGATTTTCTTGGTTGAATCTCAATTTATATGCAGTAGTATGCAAGCTTACCATCAATCACTCCCTCCATCTAATCCATGCCCTATAGGTCTCCCAAACCTCACGTCAATTCTGCCCTAGTTTCCTTCATTTTTCATAGAACTTCCTCCTCTCTCCTTGAGCAAAACCAATCATCTTTCTCTCTCCTGGTGATTCATGGTAGACCTTAGTCACCCTGACACCTTAATCCAACCTTCAACCACCTTTTCCACCCACTCTCACACCCTCAAAACAGTGAAAATTACTCTCGATGTCCTCCTGTAGGTCTCTTGTAGTTTCCCTGTTTTCCTCCTATAGTTTTCCTGTGTCCTCCTGTAGTTTTTCCTATAGGCTTTCTTTTGACCTCCAAAAGGCTACCTAAGACCTCCTACAGCCCATTCACACCATCCTACATCTTCCCAAGCTCCAAAACTACCTTCTAACGCCACCTGTTCGCTACCACACTCACACACAATAAATTAGATGCATGTTAAATTCACATTAAAAACGCATAAAAATCCAAAAATATTCTTTTTGCTTATTTACTTCAAAAAATAGCATGGTTAGATGTTGTTTACTTCCTTGATTAGGTAATGGCATTTCTTTCATGGTTTTCATAGTGTTTTTGGCAAAAGTAGAATTAGCTTGTTAATTAGGCTTTACTAGGTTTTGCTTTACATTCGAGTCTTTCTCCTTTCTGCAGTTAGAATAGCATCTGTAGAGTAATCTTTCTTTCCTTTCATCACACATAGAACTTCTTCGGAAACATATAGATGTTGGCTTGAGCTCCTAGTGATCTCGCGCCGGCTGACCAAGTGACAACCTGCAGCGAGAACTAGTACTTGTGCATATAGCACCAATGCTTCCAAGTTTGTTACAAACTACCGAGTTGATAAAAGTAAAGTTGGTAGCCTAGGAGTTGCAGCATTCTTGCTACAATACTAGCACTCACCACTTTTTGGCATCATTAACGGGGAAGCGTCAGAGTATTCTGTGATTACTGCTTTCTTCTATTTCCTATTGCAACATTCCGCTAATAGTTTATTTCGGCAAAACTAGACTAGTCATTTATTTTCTTTCAGTTCTGCATTTCCTTGCTTTCCTTGTCAATTCTGCAAATTTCCATACAGCAAGTTCATTTCATCTAGTTGAAATTTGTTTTGTTCAATCACAATTTCAGTTTCTGCAAGTATTTTCAGTTTGGGGAAAAAGAAACAAAAAACCAACCAAAAATATTTCCTTTCATGCCTCGTACGAGTAGAGATAACTTAGGAAAAAAATTTCCCAACACCCCCACTGCTTCACACAACCAACATTCTCTCTTCTGGAATGTCTGCAATAAAGAAGAACCCTTAGGTGAACATCCAAACATATTTAAAGAACCTATAGGGGAAGAAGAAGAAGAAAGCATTCCTTTGGAGCCAACGACTGAAAACAGAAATGCTTGGGGAAATGGAGAGAGAATAGAGGGCACCTTCCCCATTCGGGAGACCAATGGGGACACCAAAATGAAGAATATCCTTCAGCCCTACCTCACTTCCATGGTCTGATTACAGAAGATCCTACCACATTATTGTTTGAGTTTGTTGTCATCTTTCGAACTTATGACTATGTAGAAGACGAGCAAAAGTTGAAACTATTCCCTTCTACTCTCAGGGACGCAGCATTATGTTGGTTCATGGGATTACCTGGCAATAACATCACAATTTGGGCTTAGATGTAGCAGGCCTTTAACAACAAGTATCGAGACTATTGTAGGTCAAAAGATACTAAAGAATAAATCTTCTGAATGACTATAGAAAGTGATAAGTCCCTGGAAGACTATGAAGAGAGGTTCCAGCTCAGTTATAAAAGGGTTAGGTGTACACTTGACCCTGAGTCTCTGAAGTTGGTCCTGCTGAGGGGAATTCGGGAAGACTTGCTCACACATCATAAGATCAAGCATAGGACTTCCACCCCTTACCATCCACAAGCCAATGGGCAAGTGGAGGTCACTAACAGAGCATTGGAAGGGATCCTAACCAAGGTAGTGAGCAGCAACAAAAAAGACTGGGCAGACAGATTAGATGAGGCCACTTGGGCCTACAACACAATATGGAAGATCACCACCGAGTTCACATCTTATGAACTGGTATATGGGATGAAGGCTTTTCTATCAATAGAGTTTGAATTCAATACCCTAAGTATGGTATCTCAGCTGAACCTAGACCTCAGCCATGCACAAAAGGAGAGATTACTTCAGCTCAATGGATTGGATGAATATAGATTGCAAGCCCTTCTCCATATAGAGTTTCAGCTTCAGAGAAAGATATGGCATGACATAAATATCATGGAGAATCAATTCCAAGAGGGAGATTGGGCACTACTCTATGATTCAAGATACAAGGATTTCAAAGGCAAGCTAAGGACAAGATGGCTAGGACCATACACTATGGAGAAATGCAATGATAATCATTCAGTTCTGTTTAGAACCATGTTGAAAAATGTGCAACAAGAAATGTTAAATTTAGAATGTGCTAAAAATAGACCTACTAAAGATAACATGTCTAAAAATAGCAGTTTGGCCGGTGAGGTCATTAGCCACATTAGGTGAGAGGTTAAACTGCTAAAAATAGAAAGTTCTAAAATTAGAATTCTCGGGTCCCTTCCTATTTATAGTAGTCCCTAGTCTATCTATAGGAAGTAAAATTAATTTTGGTATTAACAGTAGTTGGAAATATTAATTAATTAATTCAGTTGAGTTAATTAGTTAAGGAAATTTGAATTTGAAGTCTTTTTGAGCATGCACATGAGTTGTCCCACTGATTGAGCAATTTATCCTTAATTTCCTCCACTGGTTAAGGGAATAAGTATGAGTTCTATAATGAGAGAATCAGTTCAATTAGTTCTAACTAGTCAAGTCTAGTTAGATTATTTTAACAAGTTGTTAAAATAAAAAAAATATAGTTTGTTAATGCTGGCATGCCTGTGACAACTATTATTTTAGATAACTAAGGATTCACTCATGGATAACTGTTGCATGTCAGTTCTATCAGAGACCAAGTTGAGACCTGATGTAGGGAAATGTACTATCAGGTGCTTGGATATTTCTAGTAAGTATTCCTTGCATGGAGAAGGATTTATTATAGGAGATTTGAGGACTTGTGGTCTATATATTGAGGCCTAGGTAGTCCATGATTTTCATCTTCTGATTGAAGATCATCAGGATCTTCTAATTACAGAGAGAGCATGATAGCTTGAGAGCTGATTCTTTTTGTATTGTGAAGAGGATTTCCACTTGTATGATAATACAGAGATGGGGTTTTAGGCTAGTGCTTTCCCCTGGTTATATCTTATGTATTATGTGTGTTTGATTTCTCCATATTAGTTATATGTGTTCTTATTAATGTTGCTCATAGTTGATTAAGCTTCCACTAAATTGTTTGTAGAAGTAGACCACGTGTTTTGCTTTAGTACATTGCATTACCAGATTGATCTATAGGTAGGGAAAGTTCTACATGGTATCATAGCTAGCTGATTTGTAAGAAAATTTCTATAAAATTCTACATGGTATCAGAGCTCAGGTGATCAAGGAGAGAATAGTATAATGAGAGGAGATTTCAAAGTTTTGAGTTTTGGGCCAAGAGTTTGCAGAGCAGATATGAAAATTTTTGTACAAAATTTTCAGAAATAAATAGTAGATTTCGATTCCTTGTGAAAAAATACCCAAAATCAAAAAAAAAAAAAATGGCTGAACCAGAGTTCGGATGAGGGAGATATTGCTGATTTAAAATCATCTCTTTGTCTAGAAGATTTCGTGACGGTGAGAAAGTGGAAATAGATTGGTGTGCTAGCCAAGAACCTGTATGTACTTAAGGTACAAGATGCATGCAAAGCCTTGAGGAGCAAGGCAAAGGTTAGATACTTGGTGGTTGAGAGGGAGAGTAAATTATCTCTCAACATGTAGAGCCAAAAGAAGTCTCAGACAAGTGTGAAGGAGCCACGATTGGTGCAACAACTTCAGGAGGTTGTGGAGCAGCCACAACAGGGGAAGCCGAGTGGAGATCGAGTGGAGACATCTACTCATGCAGAGACCTCCAGTAGGGGGAAACTTCGAGCCAGGTGGGCAGAGGGATCGCATGCAACCATACCTCCAAGTAGGAGGTGGGGTGATATAGAGCGATTGTCCCAAGGAGGAGGGGCAAGATCCTTGAGGGACCCAACCTCTTGGATGAGACCTCGCTACAGGAGCCCCGATATCGAGTAGCAGGAACTGACCGATTGGGTAGAGACAGATGCAGATGGAGCGGCAGAGAGAGTGACAGTGCAGGGAATCACAAGACAGTGCATAGCTAGCAGGCTGCAGCAATGCGAGAGGCACAAGTGTTTTGCATAGTGCTAGGTGGCACAGAGAGGTGTGCAATGGTGCAAGATGCACGGAGATGTTGTAGTAGCATAGATGTCAGAGAGGGAGCACTTGTCAGCAGCAGGTAGAGCTTCAGCGTCAGAGTATGTTCCTAGCCCAATAGAGTGGTCAGTTGAGAGTGTTTTTGCTCCAAGTGTTGTTGGTGCAAGTGGACCGGGTAGATGTGTTGCGCACAGAACATTCCAAGTTACAGGATGGGTTCGAGAGGAAGCCTTTCTTGTTGAGAGGGAGTGTTGAAAAATGTGCAACAAGAAATGTTAAATTTAGAATTTGCTAAAAATAGACCTGCTAAAAATAACAGTTTGGCCAGTGAGGTCATTGGCCACATTAGGTGAGAGGTGAAACTGCTAAAAATAGAAAGTTCTAAAAATAGCATTTCCAGGTCCCTTCCTATTTATAGCAGTCCCCAGTCTATCTATAGGAAGTACAATTAATTTTGGTCTTAACAAAAGTTGGAAATATTAATTAATTAATTTAGTTGAGTTAATTAGTTAAGGAAATTCGAATTTGAAGTCTTTGTGAGCATGCACATGAGTTTTCCCACTGATTGAGGAATTTATCCTTAATTTCCTCAACTGATTGAGGGAATAAGTATGAGTTCGATAATGAGAGAATCAGTTGAATTAGTTCTAACTAGTCAAGTCTAGTTAGATTATTTTAACAAGTTATTAAAATAATAAAATATAGTTTGTTAATGCTTGCATGTATGTGACAACTATTATTTTATATAACTAAGGATTCACTCATGGATAACTGTTTCATGTCAATTCCGTCAGAGACCCAGTTGAGATTAGATGTGGGACAATGTACTATCAAATGTTTGGATATTTCTAGTAAGCATTCCTTGCATGGAGAAGGATCTACTATAGGAGATTGGGGGACTTGTGGCCTATATATTGAGGCATAAGTAGTCCATGATTTTCATCTTCTGATTGAAGATCATCGGGATCTTCTAATTATAGAGAGAGCATGATAGCTTGAGAGTTAATTATTTTTTTATTAAGAAGAGGATTTTCACTTGTATGATAATACAGAGATGGGGTTTTAGGCTAGTGCTTTTCCCTGGTTATATCTTATGTGTTATGTGTGTTTGATTTCTCCATATTAGTTATATGTGTTATGATTGATGTTTCTCATGGTTGATTAAGCTTCTGCTAAATTGTTTGTAGAAGTAGATCAAGTGTTTTTCTTTAGTACATTGCATTACCAGGTTGATCTACAGGTGGGAAAAGTTCTACATGGTATCAGAGATAGCTGATTTTTAGGAAAAATTCTACAAAATTCTACAAACCATTCATGATGAAGCCATCCCTATGCTTTTCAATGGACATCAGTTGAAATTCTACAAGAAACCCCTCTCCAAACGAGAGTTTATTGAAGATTTGAATAAAAAAGTGATGGTATTGGAGCATGATTTAGCTTCCACTTCACCCACTTACTGAAGAAAAGACAGAAAAAATAAGGACTCAAGTGAAAACCTCCATGAGGTGCTTGAGTGCCATCATTGTGTTGAAAACCTCTTCTGAGGTAGCCCAGTGATGTAAGAAAAAAAGGGGAAAATAATAATATCCCTAGGTGAAAAGCTCCCTTGGAGTTGCCCAGGGCAGGCAATTAAGGTGAAACCTCTCCAAGACGCCATAGTTATTTTCAAAAAAAAAAAAAAAAATATTGCATTGCAAGTTTGCAAGAGGACTATAGGGAGTATAATAAGGTGCCAAGGGTACCATAACATTCATAACAGCATTTGTCTCATCTTCTCCACACCTTGCTCCATCATTTTTGGCATCTCTTTCACCCCATTGTACCTCTTCTTCCAAAACTGTGTTTTTAACAGGAGGCTCCTGTAGAAATTACAGAGAGCCAAAAGTGTCTACAAGAGGCAGTTTGAGGGACAAGAAAAGCTTCATGAGGAACCTATAATCCCTCTTACCATATTCAAACATCCTTGCCAACATTTCCAAGCCTGCATCATACTCCAAGCATCATTATTATTTTTTTTCCTTTCCAAGAAAAAACACAGAAAAAAAAAATTTTCAGTTTTGAAAAAAAAAAAAAAAAAAGGAGGAAAAGGCACCATTAACTTTACCTGAAGCTTACCTACTATCCCTCCATCATTCATCTCCACCTCTAGCATCATTCTCGAGCTCCAAGTACAAGAAAATAGCTGAAGTTTCAAGGGGAGAATTAGCTATAGGTGCTCCTGTTGTACAGGTAAATCCCCTCTACAGACAGAGGCGATCCCACTAGCCTAAATGGGGTCTAGCAACAATCGAACAACGCTAACACGCAGGTTCCTAATTGCAAAGTAAAGGCCAATGATGAGAGGCTACCTCTAATCCAACGCTAGTATTCGTAGAAGAGTCGTCGCTTCCGTTCTTTCGCTCCAGCTGGTCACAATCCTCACGATCCTTGTGAACGGAAACATGCACATGCAAAGAACAAGACAAATACAAGAATAAAATCCAAGAAATGCAACTATGTATCAGTCAGAAAGGATACAACTCAAAACATCATAATAAAGACACATGAGTGGAACCATAATGATATTCGTCTATTATTATTGATAAACAAAAGAGAATACAACCAAGTTCTGACGTCAAATCCTCCTTTGGCTGGGTGATCAGCAACACATGCCTTGCAAAGCTTGTAGGGGATGGGGAACAAGCCTCTCTCTCCTTTATTACTTGGACATGGATCTCCTCCTTAAATATATAGCCTTATAGGGATGAACAAGGCCTCTTGTAACATGAGCTTAGAAATTCTCAGACTTTGGGACTTAGATTTGGGAGCTTGAAAAGTAGAATTACTAACTAGCTTGTCAAAGGGAAAAGAACAAGGTTATATAGAGGTAGGAGGAGTAGATAAGACCATCCACCAAATTCAAGGGATTGTCCTTATCATTAGGAAGCTTCCATGAGAGGTGGAGAACTACTTCCCTCCTTGGGAGATATGAAGCCCAACTGAACTAATTCAAACTGGAATCAGTTCATGGATAAGTTAGAAGGAACCTTCGGAAGTTTGTTTGTTAAAAACTTTACCCAACTGGGTTGGCGCTAGTGCGACTCTGAGACAGAGTGCCAGCTGGCATGCCCTCTTTGGAGGATTTCCCCCATTGGTGTGAGTGATACATTGTGGAACAGCGCCAATGGAAAAAGAGCTATTTTTATGGGTATTTTGCAGAAGGTGTCTTCAGGGCATATGGAGTACATACTCAAGGGGATACAATGCAGGTGTTTCCAGGTGATGTCACTTCTCACAGGTCCTGGAATAGGTATTCCAATGTACGGGAGAAGGGGTAGCAGGGACAGTGA
The DNA here is from genome assembly GCA_000404065.3 of Pinus taeda. Lineage (NCBI taxonomy): Eukaryota > Viridiplantae > Streptophyta > Pinopsida > Pinales > Pinaceae > Pinus > Pinus taeda. The sequence continues at coordinate 10,682 of APFE031072791.1, read as the reverse complement.
CAAAATACTGTGTAACAGATGCCCCCTAAAGCATGAAGCCCGAGAGAGAGAGGGGTGAAGTGCTTTACAAGAACATGGTCGACTGAAAATATGGCCGCTAGAGAACCTGCATGAAGTACAACTAATATCTCAAATATATGATGTACATGGTATGGGCGCAGCCATCCATCGTAGAGTACATAAAAATTTGGATCCAAGGTTTGGATGCAGCCATCCAATGAGGATTGATGAATAGACTCAGGCATGGTCACAGCCATCCAGTGAAGGAGTCATGTAGTGATGATAATAATCCACAAAATGCAACCTAGATCTCAACAGACAAAATCCAGGGTCTTGCGCTCCATCTCGACCCGAACAAAGTACAAATTCAAGCATGCGAATATGGGAGTCGAAGTTGAACATGCGAGAACATCGTCTGATTACCAGTCAATGATGAAAACTATTAACAGACGCGAGAGGTACCACCAATAATGACAATGGTCCTCAAGGTACTATAGGTACAATCCATGGCGTGTGAATCGGTGAGCTGGTGTCGAACACCCATAGAATCATCCAATCAGAGGCCAATGATGAAAACCTCATGTCGAACACGAAGAACCTTCCATTGAGGCATGCAGGCTCCAAGGTACTTGAAGGGAGTCTCTAAGTCAATTCCCTGGATAATGAGCTGAAGTCGACAGGAAGTGACCTTGATCGAAGGTGGGCCATAATGTTTCCCACATCATCGACACGAGACAGAGAAGGATAAAATGTTTTATGTGAGGTATCAGAGGGAGGTTGAATATTCTGCAGAGGTTAACTTCTCTTGAACATATCGGTGGCACGACAATGGACTTGGAAGTATTTGACATTAAATGATCAGGGGTCATGGTGACAAGACGATGAGCAGATGAATGGTCAAACAGGATAACCCAAACCCACGGAGGCAAGTGTAAAACAAGATGAGATGTCCCCACCCAGACACGAATGCAAACAAGTGCCATGTTCAAGAGCGACATACTGCTGACACGACTTTGATTACGGTTCCCTTATTCCCCCACCATTTCGGGCGAGTACCCCGGTTATTTTTGGATGAAAATCTTGACGGGGATAGCATGTGCTTGAGAGGTGTCATTTCGACGGAATCCGATGTCATTAAGTTTTAACGAGTCTGACAAAGGAAGAATGCAGCGTATTTTCATGTTTAGAGAGTTTGAAAAGATAGTGGAAAAGTAAACTCCAGGGGTGTCCTTTTTCATAAAGTTGTGTCTCTCGAGCCCAAAAAGTGTAAAACAATGCTCGAAAGAACCACCCGATCATTACGACCGAGGAGTACTTTTCATAAGTAGTGACTTTGATCTGAAAAAAGTAAAAAAAGAATCAAAACCACGTCGCTTCGTGACTGTTAACGAACCGGAAACGACAAGGGTCCGATGATCTTTTCGTTTTTAAACGGTTGGAAAAGGGTTTAAAGACGACCGCCTCTCATTACCGTTTAACGAGTCGAGAGGACCAAATCGACATTCCTTTCATGTTTAGAGAGTCAGAAAAGAGCAAAATATGACTCCATAGTGACTTTTTCGTGTATTTACCGAGTTTGAAAAAGTATAAAATACAACTCGTTTCGCCGCCAAAGCTGCATAAACACCTGTCGCTGCACAAGAAATCGGTGTAAAATCCATTTTCGACATAAATATTCATAAAAATATTCATAAAATGACTTTTTAAAACCTATTAGGGGTCAAAAAGTTATAAAATAGTGAAGATGGTAAAATAAAAATTACTTTTCACTTTTTACCTTTGGAGAGCGACATTAGGGCTTTTTGGAGTGCGACCTTCAGTTGGCGATTGCGACAAATCTAGTGGACCATTTCGAGCACCGTTAGTGTCAGGTAAGAGGTCTTATCCTTAGATCCATTTCCACCCGTTTATAATTTGTTTTTAGTTGCATTTTCATCCCCTATAGGGAGTATTTTGAATTTAGGGGTTGCGCCCATTGGCGCGGGTTTCGGGCACGGACCCGCGCCAATGGGGCAATTTTCCCATAGGCCACGCGAACGGCCGCGCGAACTTTTAGGCCAACTTTTAACAAATTTAAACCCTTTTCCCTGCAATTTCAAGTTATGTAAGGGTCTAATTCATTATTTGGACGTGTGTTTGCAGGGAAATACACAAAAATGGTGATTGTGTGGAAAGAACGGGAACATGACCAAGTGGACACATTGGCCTTAGCGGATGAGGATTGCATGGAAGCTCTCAGAGTGTGTGGGCTCAAGAAATACTTCATGCTGTCCTATTTACGAGCTTAGCCAGAGCTCTTGCAGTACCTGATCAACTTGTGGGACGTAGAGGAACAGGTGTTCCGGATACGGGACCAAGTGCTGGAGTTAGATGTATCTGAGCTTTATTTCCTTACTAGATTGTCGCGATGAGGGCCGGTGCCTTGATTGACTAGTAGCAGGCCATTTGGAGAGAAGATGGATGAGGTGAAGGCTCAAGTTTTCCCGGAGGCTAGATACGGGCAAGGTGACCCGAAGGTGGATATCCCCACCGTCCAGGACCTGACACTCAGAGCATTGCTATTCACCTTCAAACGAGCTGCGGGGGCACAAGCACCCCACGAAGCTACGAAGAACCACTTGGTATTAGCGACAGAGTGCCTTAGCCCTACGGTCTTCAATTGGGCGTCAGCTGTGACAACCAATATGAAGAGGCAGCTGACAAAGGCCAAGAGAGGAAAGCTGCAATAGTTCGGGTACGACTCCATCTTGGTGACGTTCTTCTTGGAATGTGTGCCAAGCTTCCAAGGCCAAGGGGCCTTTGTTCTAGACCCAGCACCTTGAGAGCCGAGGATGGCTTGATGGGCGACATTGATGCCAAGGGGTGGTGGCAGTCAGCAGATGTCGTTTAGGCCTGAGTTTTTCGGGTGGCTTCGCCGCCAACTGATAGTGGTGGAGGACTGGCTGTATGCAGGGACAAACTTCACCGGAGACCTTGACCTTCCCCTGCCGGAAGGAGAGGACTGGGATGAGGAGATTGGTACGTCCTCATTTTTTGATTTTGTATTTTTATGATTTTTTTAGTACATGCTTTTCTTAATGACCTTTATATGCATATGCATATGTCGGCCCAGAGCGTCCAGCTGGCATGTCTCCCATTGCAAGGAGACACCCAGTAGCAGCGGCAGCAGGAGCAGATCCTCAGGAGGAGGGTGGTGACAGAGGGGAGCTCATCCAGAACCTCGAGGCTATCACTCGAGGGATTCTAGATTATGCTCGGCTAGCGGATGTCCCGCTAGCATACCAGAGGCACACAGTGGGGGTGCCAACACACATCCACCGGCTCCTGAGGTGTCTAGTGTGAGCGGTGACGTGCTACCATGAGCACCACCGAGACTAGATATCTAGGCTTTTCTTTTCACGCATATTTTTTGAGAGACATGTTGTCTCCAGATGTACTCAGACAAACATGTATTATTTTTTGATGATGCATGGGGTGCAAACATTTTGGACACACACACACATATATATATACATATGTTTTATGGTTTATTGTACTGTATGCTTCTTGTGTTATGTTGAATTACATGTTATGCAAATGCCTGTCCAACACATAATTAACTAATGCATCGATTAACGTATTAAGTCGTCTTGGACTATGTTGATAAGTAATGAAATCAAAATCCCTTTCTAATAACTTAACACGTAAATACAACCTTAAAATCCAATGATCTCTGATGGAATAACGCCCGTTGAGTTGGTGGACGACAAGCTGAGAGTCCAAGTTCACAACCAATGTTCGAATGCCGAGGTTAATTGCCTCAGCTAATAATTCAATCACAACACTATGTTTAGCAACATTGTTTGTCGTACAACCTAGACAAACCCCTTGAATGTCTACTAACTCACCATGAGGATCATAGATCACCCATACCGCAGATGACAAGTTGCGTGTACTACGGGAGGCACCATTAGCGAAACCAGAATAAGGCGATCCAGAGATCTGCCCAAGAAGAAAAAGACACAATAAGCGGCAATCGTGCTGACACACCAAAACAAAAATATACAGAACATGCACACACAACACACTTGCTGAAAGCACACGTATATACAAAAAGAGAGTGCCTGGACTCATGCATAGTATTTTTTCAGATAAAGCCCATTTCGAGGCTTATCCAGGGGATTGCCTTCATAATCAATAAGCTCGTAGGATCCTTTTTGCAAAACTCTTTTCACAATGTAGGGCCCATGCCACATAGGCTCGAATTTTCCTGCCCCCAGCTTATCGTTAGCTTGATCATAGAGCAGTACTATGTCTCCCTCAATGAAAGAGCAGGGGTTAACAGTATTATCGAAGTGAGTTTTCACTCGCTTCTTCTAAGCTTCAATAGCTAAGGAGGCTAGACGACGAGTCTCGTCCAGCCGCTCTAGGTAAAAGAGACGCTCTTCTACTGGAGTAGTATCAGGGAGCAATTTGACAACTATCTTTAATGAAGGAATCTCACACTCAATAGGAAGGGTAGCCTCCAGTCTGTAAACTAACTGAAAGGGAGTGAAACCGGTGGCATCCTTCACGGAGGTACGGTAGGCCCACAAAGGAGAGAACAACATCAGATGCAAATTGGACTTATGCATGCCAATAGTTCGTTGAAGCATCGCGACCAAAACCTTGTTCACGGCTTCCACTTGACCGTTTGTCTGAGGATAGTACGGGGTCGAACTATCACGCCTGAGGCCCAACTGGGTTGTTAACTCGGTCATCATGTGATTACAAAAATGCTTTCCATGATCAGTGACGATGTCTTGGGCTACTCTGAACCGCGAAATAACATGGTTGAACAAAAACTGCGCCGCAGTGTGACCGTCTTCAGACAATGTAGGCATCGCCTCAGCCCATTTCGTGAAATAATCAACAGCAACGATGATGTACCCATGCTTCCCGGCCGAGCGAGGGTTACAGGTCATATAATCAATGCCCCATTTGGCAAAAGGGCCGACGGTTACAACGGGGTGCAGTGGAGCAGGGGGTGCACGCATCTTCCGTTGGTAAATTTGGCACTCATGACATGAACGAACGTCAAGAATGCAATCCTTAAAAATGGAGGGCCAAAAATAGCCAGCACGGAGGATTTTATGTGTAGTGGCATATCCAGACATGTGATCACCACACGCACCTGAGTGGCAGTCATTCAAAACTCTCTCTGCTTCTTCAAGAGTCAAGCATCGGCGAAGAACAGAATCAACACCGAGACGGTACGGGGTGTCCCCAACGATGCGATATGGTTGGGCTTGATGTTGGATCCGTCGACGAGCATCCTTGGAGGTCTCGGGACGGAAGGAGGATCTCTGCAAGTAGACAATAATATCCCCGTACCAAGGATCGAGGGTGCTAATGAGGAAGAGATTTTCGTCTAGAATGGAATCCTCTAACTAAGAGGAGGCAGCAATAGATGGCAAAGAACACAACATCTCAGCGAAGACAAGTGATTTCTTGGACTTGGCAGTGGTAAATTCCAAGTCAAACTCTTGGAGGATTAATATCCACTTCGAGTATTTTCCCCCCAGAAACTGGCGTGACAGAATGTAAGTCATAGGGTTGCAATCAGAGATCACTGTCATGGTATGCAACAAGATGTAATGACGGAAGCATTGAAAAGCGCAAACAGCGGCTAGTGCCAACTTCTCGACATAAGCATATCGAGATTCCGTGTCTAACAAATTGCGGCTAAGGTAATAGATAACGTGTTCAGTGCCATCATCGTCATCCTGAACCAGAACCATACTGATGGTGGTATCAGCAGCGGCTAGATACAATGTGTAATCGCGATGGTAATTCGGAGGCCGCAACAAAGGGGTGGAAACCATAAGAGTTTTAAGATGTACAAAAGACTCTTGAGCTATGGCATCCCATCGAAATGGGATGTCGCGCTTGAGTAACCGCGTGAAACCTTTTGCCACCTCGGCATAATTCGGGATAAATCGTTGTAAGAAGTTTGCTTTTCCCTGCAAACTGTGCAGTTGTCGCAAAGAAACAGGGGGAGGAAGATTCAAAATGGCTTCGACTTTAAGGGGATCCAAGCGGATGCCCTCTCGGGAGACGATAAACCCGAGAAGTCGACTAGATTCTACGTAGAAGACACATTTATGTGGATTAAGTCGAATATTGTAGTGTCGACAACGGAGAAAAATTTCGTGGAGATGCGACAGATGGTCTTGGTGCTTAGCCGAATGAGCGGGAAGGTCATCCAGATAAGGCTAAATAATGTGCCGAATATCATGAAAGGCATAAGACATTGCACGTTGAAAAGTGGCACTGGCATTCTTGAGACCGAAAGGGAGATTTTTATACGCGAAAGTACCCCACGGACAGATAAAGGCCGTCTTGTGTTGATCGGGAGGCGCGATATTAATCTGGTTGTAGCCAGAAAATCCATCCATGAACGAATATATCTCACTCCTAGCACACTCATCAATGAGCTGGTCAATGAAAGGTGTGGGGTAGTTATCTTTCAGGCCGGCTCGGTTAATATCATGATAATCGACACAGGGGCGAATAGTACCCTACTTTTTATTCACAGGGACAATGTTAGAGACCCAATCTGTGAGTGGGATAGGGTAAATGAAACCCGCTTTAAGAAGTTTTTCAACTTCCGCTTTGATAGCTGCAGCCTTGCGGGGGTGCATAGGGTGTAAACGCTGATGAACAGGTTTAGCTCCTAGATATGTAGGTATCTCATGCACTACGATGTTTGGATCAATGTCGGGCATTTCTTCGTATGACCATGCAGAAACGTCACGGAACTCGCGAAAAAGAGCTATATAGATTTGAATTTCCTCAGGAGTACAAGTGACTCCTATGTAGATGTTCCTGACAATCCCTGGCTTGACAAAGATGTTGATAGGTTGGGTTTGCGTAATGTTCCCCAAATTCCCTTTAGACAATACTTGATAGATCTGAATAGGTGTCTGAAGAGGTTGGGAGAAACAAGGAACGGTGATGAAGATTGAACCACGGAGGTTCCTCGAGAGACATGGTCCCTATGATGGCTTCGTCGGAAGGAAATATTTCCTTTAATGGGTCTGAGGAGGCCCATTCTCCAAGCCAAGGGGAATAGTCGTATGAGTCAAGAGCTCCGCTTAAAGAAGCAGATTCAGCAGGAGGAGCCGATACAACAGCAATTTCGATGTAGTTGAGCTCGACGGGACTCAACAGCATCTCCTCGCCCCATGATTCTATTTGGTCGATGGGAGGAAGGACCCAAGGATCAGAACAAACCGAAATCATACTGATGGAGGCAAGGTTTGGGGGTGGGAGCAAAAAGACACCCATGAGGGCGGGATCTTTGAAGAGCCCGGCTCCCACACTCTCGAACAGGATGGAGGTATGCTCAACGAAAGGCACATTACCTTCAGAAGAAGAAGCGAAGAAGGAGAGCTGGTCTACCGTGACAATTTTCCCTTGGTGAGGGAAACGAATGACACGGAAGAGGGACAAAGCCACGACACGCAGGCATATGTCCAACTCTGGCCCAGAAGGAGGTTGTAAGTAAGATTTGCGTCAACGACCTCAACTTCTACTTCAACGGTTTTCCCTTCTAAAGTAATCGACAAACGTTGAAGAATACCATAGGGACGAGATTCTCTCCCATCGAAGGCTTCCAGTGTCGTGGGAGACTGGCTCAAAGTCGGAGACCTGATCACTTTCCAACAAGCAACAGACATGATGCAAGTTGACACGCCTTCATCAATAACCGTACGATGGATCGTTTTCAAATTGATGATGACTTGTATGAGGAAGGCGATCTGATGAGGAAACCTTGGGACATGGCTCTCGAGATCAAAGGTGATCAAATTTGAATCTGTCGGGTCGATGCCACCGATGGCCGATAGCAGGGACTTCCTCTAAGGGGGGAACCTCTGGAGAACTTCTAAAGCGGACATAGCTGACGGAGCCTGCGCTAAGTCCTCAACTATGCTATAGTGCTGAGTAGCAAGAGAATTTGGGTTGTAAGATGATCTTCGGAGTACTCCTTTGGGAGGGGGTCGGATTGTTGTCTTATTACTAGGTCTCTCGATGTGGAGCGGACCAGAACTGGACGGAGGAGCATGTGAGGGGACCTTAGGCTCCTTCCCGGTGGATGAGGGATATTCCTTTGTTCGAGTCGTTACATGAACGGGAATGGTTCCAGCCATGAACACTTGGGAACCAAAGGGAGATGAAGACGAAGATGGATCAACCACCATTTGAGTCTATTGAGAGGGGAAAGGTTCTTTCAGAACCACAGGAATCCCAGGAGTGCCTTTCAACAAACGACTAACCTCGAACCACCTTGGGCAGTCTTTGGTATAATGATCCTCATCACAGATGAGACAAGGGTACTTGGGTTTGCGCTTGGCTCCTTCCTCGGATGGAGGTTTGGAGGAATCCTGTTTAGGTAGCTCAGACTTATTCTTTGCTTTCCCCTTTTTCTTTCCTTTCGAGGCCTTGTTCACTGCGGTGGACTGGATGACATTAACTTCGGAAGTACTTCTAGAATTAGAACCACCCTGAGAAGTATTTTCGTTAGAAGCATTCGATTTTTGCTTCCCAAGGTTCGAGGATGATTTTTTCAACGATGGATTTACAGAGCCAATAACCCCATCAACAGATGGCTTTGGTGGAGCTTTGGATGTACCGTGTCTCGGGGCATCATGCAAATACTCATATAAAGTACCTGACTGAGAATAAACTAAGTCAAGGTATTGAGCACGCACGATACGATATCTTGCTCTTCAGTCACGCAAGCTCCCATAGCAATGTCCCGTGCGATCTTAGGGACAAAGGAAGTTGTGAACCAATCGGTGAGGAGTTGATCAGGAATCCAGAACTTGATCAACCGACGACACCTTCTCCATTCATGTATATGATCAGAGATGTACGTAGCCGTGTCCTACTTGAGAGATGTAAGGAGATGAGTTCCCGTCTCGTACCGAATGGGTAACTGAAAATTAGTGAGGAATGCCATTTCCAATGAATTGAAATCTTGAAAAGACGCACGGGTCAATTCAATGTACCATTTAGTAGCGGAGCCGGTGAGAGTCCTTTGGAACAGGCGAAGCCGAACTGAATCGTCAAGCCATGAATTGGATGAACCCCAAAGGTGGTAAGTCATTACATGGGCTTGAGGATCCTCTCTAGCTTCGCCGTCAAACTTGGGACAATCGCCGGGTATCTTAGTTGGAACTAGTGACCATTGTGGATTATGCAAGATAGGATCATTGGTTAACTTCGACACATCGGGCAGTTCCAACGTTGCTAAGAATGGTAGCTAAGGGTTGAAGGACATCTGCGGATATGAGGTAGGGCCAGAGTTCCGCCCAGTGGCTGGTTGCCCCCATTGACCTTGTCCCGACGGGTCAGGTCCATAAGGGTTGTATCCATAACCGGACGGTTGATTCTGGATCTGCCCCCAGTACCCCATTGGTTACCATACTGACCGGCAGGAGCAACATTGGGTTTCTTATAATTTTGATAAGGAGTGGCCTGCGGCTATTGATAAATTTGATACAGGGGAAACTGAGTTTGCCCCTGGGGTTGCTGGTATCCATACGGTTGCTAGGCACCATATTGAGACTGGGAACCAGGCTGCGTTTGATAAGAAGGTTGGGATTGAAACCCACCTTGCGGCTGGAGACCAGTTTGATTCTGGGGCTGATAACTGGGTTGAGCTTGAGAAGCAGGAATCATCTGCATGCTCGGTTGAGCAGGCTTAGAGAGATGTCCTTGGGAAGACTGAGGTTGGGCCATCTGGCCGGAAGGTTGCCCTGGTTGGATCTGGGACGAGCCTACTTGCACAGAAGGTTGAGCTTGTTGGGTGTTTGGTTGTCCTTGTGCAACCGAGGGCTGTCCTTGCAGACTAGATGGCTGACTAGGCTGAGCAGTGGGTTGGCCTTACTGCGTGTAAGGCTGACCACCCTGCCCATAAGGGTATCCTTCCTGGGTTCCAAGTTGTCCTTGTTGCGCGTAAGGTTGTCCCGGATTCCCGTAGGGTTGACCCAAAGGGTATCCCTACTGGACTCTAGGTTGTCCTTGTTGAGCATAAGGTTGTCCCGGGTTTCCAGAAGGTTTTCCAAGATAGGTAAAGGACGGACCACCATAGGCCGAAGGTTATCCCTGAGAGGGTTGTCCTTGTGAGCCTTCAGGTTGCACTGGATAGGTTTGGCCATAATATTGCTGCCCATAATTTGGATGCGTGTAGGATGGCTAACCTTGATATGATGGTCCTTGGGGTGGCTACCCTTGATCCGGACGGAATTGGCCACCACCATAACCAGTGGTACCCCAGGCAACATTCAACGGAATGGAAGCCTCAACAGCGGGTTGAGCTGGCAAGGAGGTATACAAATGATGACCGATAGGGTCATAATAAGGGCCTTGCGTGCCTAGATTTTGGACAACATGCAAGTATTGAGAATATGCCCCCCCTACTGGAATGGTACCAGAAGAAGGTGGTGCACTGCTTGCAGGATGAACAACTCTGGCTGCATATGCCGACTGAACACTATGCACTGGACCACGGGATGGGCCAGCTACAGTAGTTACGACGGAAGAATGTTGGGTTGTGTTATATTCTTTCCACATAGTTAACAGGGGGTTTGAGGGGTACCCGTAACCCCACTTTATGGGGTCCGGGGCAGCGCCCCGAAAATTTTTGGTTTTGGACC
>APFE031072789.1:83729-142966 GCA_000404065.3 Pinus taeda | reverse complement strand
GTATTATTTATGAATTTAGATCCTTGTTTCTTGCATAGTAGTATGTTGCTGTGATTCCACAGGTTCTTTTGAAGCTGGGAAGACAAAGGAGAAGCGATGAAACTCTATCAAGAAGGAGAGGAAATCAAACACAAGACTTAGGTTGGTCCTCTTGGTTCTCCTCTTATCTATTTTCATAAAAGGAAACAATAGTAGACTTTGATTGTTTGTTTCTAAGATAGCCACCCATCTTAGTGGGAATAGCAGCATCCGAGTGGACACTATTCTCGGATAACAAATGCGATCACCCAACTCTAAGGAAATGTTTCAGTGCTTCCTTGGCCACTCAGTTGACATGTGAATATGACCAAGTATTGGTACGCCTTCCTCAATATCTTTGTCTTATAGATCTGGTTGGGTGTCATCCTGAAGTGAGTTGGCTCCTTTACCCAAACCTTAAGAATGTCTCTAGAGTAGCTCTGTTGTTGGGCAAGATGAATGGAGGAGTCATGAAATTCATGGGCTCGGTCATTTGATACATCTCATCATAATCTCATGCCCAGAAGGTTGCAAGCTTCGTCCCACTAACACTGCTCAAGGTCATCGTCTTGGGATCAGTGTGAGAAATGATCTAGTGAATCATGTCCGTGCATGGGAACGTGGGGTATCTGCATGCAATCCTTTATAAGCTAAACTTATGAATGTTCATGTACACCTAACGGTCTTCAAGGTATTCCCAAAAAGAACCTATGAATGTTTCATTCACCTCTTGCCACTTCATTTTGATGTCCTTATCTAGATACAACTTCGTATCTTCGTAGATCGATAGACTAGAGGACACCTGCTCAACTACTGCTCCAGTTGCAATACCATCAGATTCCTGAGATCATATTCTCTTGGAATCCATTGAGACAGATGAACACCTGAAAGATCTAGAAACAAGCAACATGCATGGAAAGGAATATGTCAGTGAAAACAAAGAAAATCAGGGGAAGGACACAACACATACATGGGAACTGATGAGCAAGATTCCACAAATTTCACTGGGAGGCTAGGTGACTGGCTACCAGAACTGTACAATAGGCAGTTTGGGTTATCTGAGAGGCTACAATGGCTACTGGATCTAAAAAATATGCAATCCAATAAGGTAGTTGGCTCCTGGGATTGCCAAATGCGCAATCCTAGCTAGGAAGGACTGCTGGCCCAGGGACAAATTTGCACAATTTCTTGGGCCAAGCAGCCACTGTCCTTTAGAAATGCACAAAATAGTCTTGGAGGCCAGTGTTGGGCAAGAATGTGCAAATCTGGAGAGGAAGGTTAGCCTTCCTTCCCCATATTATGCAATGCAGCCTTGGTGAAGGTAGAGCTAGGCCAAGGTTGGCCTGACTCGTCGACGAGCAACTGAAAGCAAGTAAGACAATGAAATGCATGGAAATAATAAGTGATAGCAGAAGTGATTAACAATGTCTACAAAAAATGAATGAAATATTCGGTAGACATATCAACATGCTTGTGGGTGAGGCAGATCGTTGGTTGGGCAAACGTCCGTGCAAAATAGTTTCATTCATGCGACAACAGTGAGATAACAACAAAAACTGAAATAGATCTAGGACAAGCTAGAATATATGTAAATGACTATAGGAATTCAAAGAAATCAAGAAAAAAACACTCACACAAGCAAATACACAAAAAGCGACAAAAATGCAGAAAAAGACAAGTTGAGGCCACTTAACGTGAATAGCTAAGCCAGATGTGTTGAAGAGTCCTGGATATGTTGTGGGATGTCAGAGCTCCAAGATCGATGTGAATTAATGAGCTATGATGCTTCAAATAAATAAGTTTGGCCTCATGATGCGCATGCCACAAATCTAGGAAAAAGCAACACTTGGAAGGAAACTTCAAAACAACTTTGAATGTAACCCCCGACTGCTAAAAATAGCCCCCTGAATCATGGGATGCCTTTTGCATGTTGTCTCTTGCTATTCCTGGAAGATCAAGTCATGCATGTATGCAAATCAAGTTTCCTCAGTCGTGGGTGGAACTGGTCAACCAGATTGTTCATGCATGCAACTGCTCAACTACTTGGGAAAATTGCAAGCACTATGACAATGTTGGTTGATATGATGCTATACATATGGGATTACCAATCCGATTTTTCTTATGAGAAATTTTTCAAATTGACAATCACCAAGAAGCATTATAAATACCTCCCTAGTTAAGAGGGAGTGTTGAAGAAAGTGTAATTAGGTTCAGTATTTACAAATGTAATTTTGATCTTTGTACTTGTCAAGAAAAAGAAATATTATTTTTGTAATTTATAAGAATGAGTTTCTTGCTCATTTCATAGGTCTAGGAAAGTCAAAGAGTCAAAGTCATGTATAAGGAGCTTTGCTTGAGCCTATGTATAATGTATACAAATCTAGAATAACCCTCAAAGACAAGCAAAATCCTCCAAGACAAGCACAAGAAGAAGTCTTAAAGCTAAACAATGAAGAAGAACAATCATGCCAACCTCAATACATATATAATTGTCAAGTCAGCTCATAAAAGGTGACACACCTATTCAGTGGACATGTCAGCTTATTTATGAAGACATAATAACTATAAATAGGCATGTAGGGTCACCACAGAAAGGTATATTTTTAGACATCATGTAACTTCAGATAAGAAGTAGAGATATCTTTGCATTCCTCTCTGAAATCTTGGACAATCTGTAATCTCGAATGGGTGCAGGAGACATAGAATCTCAGACAAGTATCTTTGCATGACAGTAAGGGTGGACAACATCATTGTAATCTCGAATGGTTTCCACTAAAATGGCTATAGTCTCGGCATAATAATGAGGGTCTCAAATACAAGAAGGGAATACTCTGTCTCAATATGCTAGACAATATCATGAAGGCCTTGGTGCAAGAAGAAAATTCAGTCACAAGATCTTAGTATAGTGACACCTATGGTCTCGGTCATAATCCTAATGAAGAAACCTCATTGAAATGGTAGTGATCTCAGTAATAGTAAAACAATGATCTAGTTCTTAGTGAAGATGTAGCATTGGTGCAACAACGATGAATATCTTGATGAAGGAGGAATCATGGTGTAGCAATGATGATCTCAATGAAGCAATAGTGATGATGATGATCTCAGCAGAATAAGAGGATTGATGTCTTGGTCTTGGAGTGTCCTAATAGGTCAAGGGTCATGGTCTTGGTATTTGTCAATTGGAATCTCTATAAGAAGAATTTCTTGCGGGTTTTCCTCTCCAAAAGGGAGAGGTTTTGGCCCTGGCAGAAAGCCAACATATTGTGTTCTTGTCTCTTTGTTTTGATAGCTATTTGCTTCATTACAACTGTGTTGACTCTTTTATTCAAGGATTGTTGAATACTCTTAACTTGGGATATTTCAACATCTTTTAGCATCTGTTTTGTTAATCTTTTGAGATCAAAAACTACTGAATAACCTGATTAGAACTTCACTCTTTTGATATGACATTCACCTAAGGTTGACCGAGTGTTTTGCTTGTAATCTTGGGCCCCATTCTTTGGATAGTTCAATATCATCTTCTGTGGTGACTACTATGATATTTTTGGCCTCCTATAATAGTGACTACAAGCTAATGTTTCGATCTCTTTGTGCAGACCTTATTCCTTGGACATAAATGGATTATCTCTTCTTTTGAGTAGATTTTGGTTGGTATTTCATTGTTGATTAATTTGGATTTGTTGGAATATTTTGATGTATTATTGATGGACTTAATCTCTCTCTCATAAGGAAAGACTTTCTTGGGTTTTCCCCTTGTGGGTTTTTCCTTGGTTGTGAGCCTAATCTTGGTGTCTCTTGTCTCTCTTGCTTATTTTCTATTGTGATCTCTATTTTTCTACTCTTGTTGAAGAATTAATGGTTAAAGCTTTTCATCTATAGCTATGTAGTATACCTAGAGGGGATAAAATGGGGTACGAAGGGAGGTACCCAAGGGAATAATGTGATGTAATAATATAATGAGCCATAGTTAATAAATAAAGTGGTTAATCCATATTATGCAAGGGACCACAAGTATTCAGGGAATAATGTGATAATCTCATTGTAATGGATGTATGGCATTGAGAGAACCATGGTATTGTATGTATGAATCCTATATAGAGGCTAGATACTCTCCATTGAGATATGTCAAGTATTGGCTCTTAATTTTATTTTATTAGATAATTTTATTATATTTGCAGGTTAGATCTATTACAAGTGGTATCACAACACTTTCTTGGGCAAAGAGGGGGAGATATGTTTTTCGTTTTTTGCAGGATTTTTTTGGGTGGCGAGTTTGCAGATTAGATATGAAAATTTTGGTGAAAAATATGAAAAAATAAATAACACATATGGATTCCATGCGAAAAAAATCCAAATTCAAAAAAAAAAAAAAATCGGCTTAATCGGAGTTTGGATGAGGGAGATATCGCTGATTTAAAACCAATTATTTTGCAAAAGACAATTCTGACATCAATTCATGGATGGCAGATCTCTAGTAAATTTTTGTAGATTTGTGGGGAATTTTGGGATGCAGATATGAGATCCTCTTGAAAAATCACCCAAATTCAAAAAAAAATTTGGTCGAATAGGAGTCCGGATGAGGTAGCTATTGCTGATTTAAAATCAACTCTTTTTCAAAATTTATTATGACGACGAGACAATTACAATGTGAATCTGAGTTTCTAGAGTATCCGGATAGGGACTTCATCTACATGAAGAGATGCAGAATAAATGTTTCATTTCTGAAAACAAACTATAGTAAGGATTCTGAGCCATATTGACCAAGTTATGTCCATTTTAAATTTTCACCAAAGTGAGTGATTTTCTTCAAAACCCTTATTCTATTTTTAAGGGTTCTAGCGAGATGAAGTTTACAGGAAAAGGTGATGGCCCTATTATTGAATAATTTATAAAATATAACAAGTCTAAATGGCCATATGTTTGGAAAGTCTTCCTAGGGATTCATAAGAAAGATGAGATTGTTAATTGGTGGGACTCACTTGATAGTTCAGTGAAGAGACTTCCCGAGAAAGCACTTGAAAAAGTCCTTTTGGACAAGTGGTCTCAAGCCGAAAAGAATGACACTAAGATCCATAGAGATGCAGAATAAATGTTTCATTTCTGAAAACAAACTATAGTAAGGATTCTGAGCCATATTGACCAAGTTATGTCCATTTTAAATTTTCACCAAAGTGAGTGATTTTCTTCAAAACCCTTATTCTATTTTTAAGGGTTCTAGCGAGATGAAGTTTACAGGAAAAGGTGATGGCCCTATGACACTAAGATCCATAGAGGCTTATTTTATACTAATATTTCCATGTTACCGGTTCATGGAAGTATTTTGAAAAAGAACATCATTGTGTCTATCATTCCTAGTTGCAAGCATAATTTTATCAATGTTAATTTGGAAAAAAAATTGCAAGTCTGAGGAAAACATATTGAAAACACATAGGTTGATAATGAAGATGTTCAAATTTATAAAGATTTGAAGATTTTATGGATAAGTATGTGTTTCATTTGGATTTTTATATTTCAGATATAGATCATGTGGATGTTTTTTTGGAATACCCTTGGATGGAATTTGTTGGTACGGTCAACCATAATGTGCATAATAAATTCCTAAAGCTATGATATAAAAATAAGAAAATTACATTATGATATCTTTCCATCAGTAAATAGGTAGATTCCAAGGAGGTGGAAGCAGAAAATGTTGCAGGAAATGACACCTTAGATGAGGAGTCTGTGGTGGAAGTAATAATGGAAGACAAGAAACAACCGCAGGTACCACAATTGGTACCAGATACCACTTAGGCTCCATTTTGTGGCGAATTGAAGAAAGGTACACCATCAGTTAAAAATTCAGCATATCACTACCCACACCACCCATCTAGACAACAACCTGCAAGGGGGCAAAGAATTAGCAACAAGGACAACAACCCCTGGGCGACACATAGAGAGGTGTGACAAGCCACCCACAACACATCAATGTAGAGGAACCACCTTCCATCTCAAGCGAGCGAGGCACCAGCTAGATTGAGTGTTCACTTATCTCTGGGATGTCTAAATGCACGTGAATGGTACTCATTATTAATTTTAGGTTAACATGTTCTTTGCTTAAGACGATTACTTCAAAGATCCATATAGCCCATTTTATATTCCATTATATTTCCATTAGAAATAAATAATATTGACAGTAACTAAAGAAAGAACATAAACGAAAAATGTCAAAGACAGGCCAAGACAAGAGAACACAAGAATATGGTTCAAGCTAGCAAAAAACCCGAATATTGGGAAGCCCTTGATCAATTCTTCTTATTATTAATGTCAAATGTTCAACAGAGAGAGAGTACAATAATGAGAGGTCAAGATTGACTTTCCAATTAGGAGATGCACTATTAGTGCCCTCAATCATAGATGTACTTTTGAAGTTGACAAGGCATACCTTCTTAGGTTGGTGACATATTGTAGAAGAAGCTTGGACTAGTTATGGCTACTTCTAGTCTATCTAGGAGTTGCCATAGTGAGATCAATTAGGTCAACCATCCAACTAGCATTCAAGGCTACATAAATACATCAAATCTTAGGTTTTATAATACTGTTGTTACTAGATGCTCCTAGTTAGATCATGTGGCACACTCTTTCTACCCTTACGTATTCACCCAATTAATCTTCTACAACTACGATTCGCCTCCAATACAACTAGTCCTCTATCAGCTACAATACAGGGCTTAGTCCAACCACCAAACATGCCTTGACGCCAATATGCCTTCACCAAAATAGGTTTGTGGTTTACCTAGGTAGGTATTTACCCTCATGGACCGTTTTTCAATAATATAATGCCTGTGACCTGCGTGAGAGGAAATTCTGAAGGTACGACCTAAGTAAGAGAGGATTTTCACATCATAAGAAATATATCTAACCAACCCAGCTCTACCCTTATGCCTCGGTCAACCCCAGGGATAACTCGGACTTGTAATGGAAGATAAAAATGCTCAGAATAGTTCATACATAAGCTCAAACGTACCTGTCAGAAGCTCGGACTTTTGCCTAGGAGACTCAGCCCATCAAATAACCCTGAAAAACATCAACCAATCCTGTCTTCCTTCGTTGGAGACACCTTCCTTCTGCGGCCATTTCAGAGAGAAGAAAATGTGTGATTGATGTGTTCAAATGGGGATGAAGGACACCTATATATATAACAATTTGTCCTTATGGAGGTGAAGCAGACTTTGATAGCTGGAGGCAAATTTGAATTTCAACTTTTCAATTTTCCCACCTTAATAAAGTTATGATTTGTAGAATTTCTTTTAAATAAAAAAATATTTTTCGTTATCTAAATTCAGTGTTCAAAGCCACAATTATCTTCCTCAAAGGAGTTGTCCAAAGTGGGATTTGTCCCTAGTTGCCAATTTTAACCCTCCCTCTCAACTAGGGAAAATTCCACCTGTCAAACCAACAATTATGTCACTTATCATTGTAGAGCCTCCAAAATGTATTCAAAATATCATCCACTTTCATGTTTATTGCCACCATTTCACTCACATGTCACAACTCCATGACCATATAACCTTTCATTAGCCTCCATTTTCATAATTATATGGGTTCCATTTGTGTTTCCCAAAACTTAATCATTTCTAGTATTATAAGTGAATTAAATGGTTAAAACTTAGAAAAATGACATATACTTGCTAATATTTAAAAGTGGCTAAGTTTCATGAAATGTGTAGATCATTTGGAAGCTTCAAAGGCACCCTTGTGTGGCCTCCAATACTCAAATTCGAATTCTCTTCAAGGTATGGAAGAATATTTGGGTAAAGGTCAAAGAGGATATGTGTCTCATCATTATCTATTTGAGTTGTAACTCTATGAGATTTTCTAGGGATCTAAGGAGAGAATAATGGACCTCCATTAATGAGGTAGCTTCTTCTATTTTTGTATAAATAGGAGAGCCTCCTCCTTTCAAAGTCATGTGAAAAGTTGGGGAAATGCTCATGTTTTGAATATAGAATTTGGATTTGGCACCATGCTCATGAGTGATTTTCACTTTGATTTGGTTAAGCTTGCATTTGGAGCCTTTTAAATTTCCATCCCTCATGCTTTTGGATTGGTCACCTATAATGTGTGAGATTTATTGTTTTTTCGTAGATTAAGATTTATTATTTTTCATAGATCAAGATGTATTGTTTTTCATAGATTAAGATTTATTGTTTTTCATAGATCAAGATTGATTGTTTTTCATTGATTAATATTTATTGCTTTCATAGATAATAAGGTTTATTTTCTTTCATATCTAGAGGTTAAGAATGATTGTTTTTTCTTTCATTTCATGTCATGTGGTTTTGATTATTCATTTCATAGGATCATGATTTGATAATGTACACATGATCCCTTAGAGTAGATTTCATTTCATGCAATTCCATTTTTGAAAGTGTGGTAGATCAATATTTCAATACCTGCAAGTGTGATAGATTAAGATTTCAATTCCACACACTATACTATAATTTCTTTTGAATTGATTGTTGAACTAGAATAGGTGAATTTGGTTTGTCTTTATTTGGTTTCGTAGTTAGATTGATCTAAATTGGAAGTTAATTTCTAGCATATACAGTGCACACATGCTTCGCAAGTTTTATGAAACCCCCAAGTTGACAATTAAATGATAGGTAATTAGTTTGCCTCAACAATCATTATGCCATCATGAACCATCTTTGTATCTCAATTTTTCCCTACTGAACATTGAAATAATAATGAAGAAGAATTGATCGAGAGTGAGTCACAAGGCCTCACCACTTTCACTGACAAAAGTCAGTCCAGAGGTCAAACTTCAATTAGGCTTGATCCCAGATCATGTTGAAGAACACCAAGAACCCTAGTCATAGGGAGTATGACAGTACCCACTACATCCATCAGTAGTGCTATGTCCCTAACCACTTTTCCCAACTCATTGGCTAGATGAGAGATACTTCCCATGTGTCTCGGACTACATAGGTAGGATGATACTGAATCAATAGCAAGGAAAGAATGTATCACATCCTTCTCACAACCACACGTAGGGAAAGGATGAACCACATCCTAAAATCACATATCACAATGCATGAAAAACACTGAGAGTAGGGAAAGGATGAACCATGTCCTACATGCATGCTAACGAACAATAGTAGGAAGGATACTACATGTGGGGAAAGGATGAACCACATCCAACCGACATGTCAACCAAAAAACGTAGGGAATAAACATCCTACATGTGGGGAAAGGATGAACTATGTCCCAATGAAATGTCAACAGATGCCCATAATCATTTCTCATTGGGGTATTCGCAAGAGAAGGTGAACCACTCATCCTATGCATATGCCATCAACAGTAGGGGAAGGTGAACCACTCACCCTACACACATGTCGACCATCATAAGGGAAGGTGAAAGACTCACCCTATGGTCGCTCATAGATCAAGAAGTACCACAAGCCCCATGGAGATCCCAAAGCTCAATGTTCAACCAGGACCCTCCTAGTAGGGTCTATCCATGACTCCTAGTCTCTTTATGAAGAAACATAATATTGATATTACCAAGAGGCTATGAAAGGATGATAGTTTGCTCATCCAACCAACAATGATGGAGCTTGGAAGCTTTCCAATGTACCCTTTCCAAATAGAGTAGTACCCAATACTTGGAGTTGTTGTGGAACATGGATTTTCTGAAAAATAAATCCCACTCGAGAATATCACAGTTATACAACGATGGATTTCAACATGTGTACAAAAGTCTCATTGAAGAGCTTATTCCAACCAACTGGCTTCATAATAAGTCACACTTGCTGCTATATAGATTCAACCTCAGTAGTGCTTCTAGAGCAACCGAATCAAGAGATATAGCACTAGATGTGCTCTTTCAATTCTTTATACTGCCATCTCAAACAACAATAGGCTCATCCATAGATAGATTCAAAGTCTTTATAGCGAGGCATGTGATAAGTGTTTTTCAAGAACACCAGGGATATATATATAATATATTATATATAAATATTATATATATATATATATATATATATCTATATAAATATATATATAATAAATATATATATATATATATATTATATATTATATATATATATATAAATATATTATATAAATATATATATATGTATTGATAGATAGATAGATAGATAGATAGATAGATAGATAGAGAGAGAGAGAGAGAGAGAGAGAGACCAACAACTTCTCTTTCTCATCAAACTTTTAAGTATAGGGAATAGTCCATCAAGGCTAGGTCTTCCATCTTGAAAGTCAACATCCTCTTACTTTGATAAATGAGAGCATAGACATCTCCAATATTTGCATATTTACAATATTTTGTCCATATTACCTTCTGAATGTAGGAAGAGTGACCTTGCCAAAACATAGACATCAAGCAATCTGCAACCTACTACTTTTCTTGTTATTATTCCTTTGGACATTGAGGAAAGGTCATCCAACTATTCTGACACGAATTTTATATATCCCTTTGAAGTCTTGCTTCAGTTGGTAATTTAGCCTTCATCAACCTGTTCCTTATCTTATCACCAAATTTCCAATGCACTTGGTAGTCTCTTTCATGTAATCTGTTTGAAAAACCTTAACAACAATATATTAGATGCTTGCTGCAAGGGAGGATGCCATACATTGTTTCTACTTGAAATTGTTTATGAAGAAGTAGTTTAACTGACAATAGGCTAGACCTTTTTCTGTCACACTCCCTTGATTATGACTCTGATCTTCTGCAGTAGGTGATGATACTTGATAAAAACTCTTGATAACTGTATATCAAAACAATGGACTACTACCAAATCTCCAAAAAAAAAAAAATAGAATTCCTTGTATGCTGGTAATTTTCTTGTTGCATGATACCCCTTGGATTAGGTTGGCTCCAAAAGAGCTCATTCATATATGAATATGTATAGTACTATCATTGTTTGATGCTTGGGATAGATACACCAAAACCACACCTTAATAGTCATGAATTTTCTTCTTGAAGATTGATTATGAATTGATCAAATTCAGGTCTGTAATAATTCACAGAGGTTCCATAACTTTATTGGATATAGATAAATGAGATGAATATGCCGTAGATGTAATCACTTCAGAACATGTTCTTAGTCCACCAACCAAATTGACATCTGCATGTGATGAGATACCCTAGAGGGTGAACGATCACAAGTACCTTTGCTATTCAGAAGTCTTTTGATGTTGAAACTAGTGCTCTGGATAAGGGCCTAGAGTTTGTAAATAAAGAGCTTGTACCTAATATTCTTCAATCTTCCACATACAAGGCTTCATTGAACCTATGATCTCCTTGCAAATATGGTTAATAGATGAACCTTACAAAAACAAACCCTTTCTCTTCCTATGATTCCTATGCACAAGGTTATAGAGACATGTTGAGATCACTGAGATCATAGATATAACATGTTTCTTCTCAAACTTGAAAGAGGATCAATACTGTTGCAAAATTTAGTTGGTGCCTGAGGATTACTATAGGAAGAGAATCTTCGTAAGGTGATAATATCAAGAGATGTCGGAAGATTGATGTTATAGAAGATCATCAAGATTGATTTCCCAACCGGGCCAGTGACATTAAATCTGACAGATGGCTTACAAGAATTTGATTTCTAAAGTTGCCATTGAATTCATTAATTAGAACCATACAATATTAAATTCAATGAGTCATAAAACTCTTACGCGTAGCATACTGGAGCTGAACCTCTGCGCAATGATTGAGACTATCTGTCCTTGACATAGATTGTCAATCTCAAAAATGGATTACATCAGGAGCTCAACTTCACTTCTCCAGAACTAGACCAAATTTAGCTTAAATTCTTAGAGCTAAAAATACTCCACAAGGTAGCTTTATGAGCAAGACTTTATTGAATTGAATATGACTCAAAAATGTTGCAAGCCTGCTATAAAACCATACATGACTATAATACTTCTGATCCTTCACCAATACATAACAAGTTATGTTGAACCAACACTAATACATGATGCCAAAAGGGGTCATCCAATCATTACAGTCATTCAAGATATATTACAGTGCCAAGGTAGACAAGACCAACTATTTGTTGAAAAATGTGCAACAAGAAATGTTAAATTTAGAATGTGCTAAAAATAGACATGCTAAAAATAGCATGTCTAAAAATAGTAGTTTGGCCAGTGAGGTCATTGGCCACATTAGGTGAGAGGTGAAATTGCTAAAAATAGAAAGTTCTAAAAATAGCATTTATGGGTCCCTTCCTATTTATAGCAGTCCCTAGTCTATCTATAGCAAGTAAAATTAATTTTGGTCTTAACAGCAGTTGGAAATATTAATTAATTAATTAGTTAAGGAAATTCAAATTTGAAGTCTTTGTGAGCATGCACATGAATTGTTCCACTGGTTGAGGAATTTATCCTTAATTTCCTCCACTGATTGAGGAATAAGTATGAGTTATATAATGAGAGAATCAGTTGACTTAGTTCTAACTAGTCAAGTCCAATGAGATTATTTTAACAAGTTGTTAAAATAATAAAATATAGTTTGTTAATGCTTGCATGCATGTGACAACTATTATTTTAGATAATTGAGAATTCACTCATGGATAATTGTTGCATGTTAGTTCTATCACAAACCCAGTTGAGATTAGATGTGGGACAGTGTACTATCAGATGCTTGGATATTTCTAGTAAGTATTCCTTGCATGGAGAAGGATCTATTATAGGAGATTGGAGGACTTGTGGCCTATATATTGAGGCCTAGGTAGTCCATGATTTTCATCTTTTGATTGAAGATCATGAAGATCTTCTGATTACAAAGAGAGCAAGATAGCTATTGAGCTTATTCTTTTTGTATGTTGAAGAGGATTTCCACTTGATTGATAATACAGTGTTGGGGTTTTATGCTGGTGCTTTCCCCAGTGATATATTCTGTGTTATGTGTGTTTGATTTCTCCTTATCAGTTATATGTGTTCTTATTGATGTTGCTCATGGTTGATTAAGATATCGCTAAATTGTTTGTAGAAGTAGATCAAGTGTTTTGCTTTAGTACATTGCATTACTAGGTGATCTACAATGGGAATTTCTACATGGTATCGGAACTAGCTGATTTATAGAAAAAGTTCTACATGGTATCAGAGCTAGTTGATTTGTAGAAAAATTCTACAAAATGCTACATGGTATCAGAGCATAGGTGATCAAGCAAGAATAGTATACTGAGAGAACATTTCAAAGTTTTGAGTTTTGGGCCGAGAGTTTGCAGAGAAGATCTGAAAATTTTCTGTACAAAATTTTCATAAACAAATAGCAGATTTGGATTCCTTGTGGAAAAAGACCCAAAATCCAAAAAAAAAAATCAGTTGAATTGGAGTTCAGATGAGGGAGATATCGCCGATTTAAAATCAGTTGTTTTTCTAGAAAATTACGTGATGGAAAGAAAGTGGAAATAGATTGGTGTGCTAGCCAAGAACCTGTATGCACTTGAGGTACAAGATGCATGCAAAGCCTTGAGGAGCAAGGCAAAGGTTAGATACTTGATGGTTGAGAGGGAGAGTAAATTACCTCTCAACATGCAGCGCCAGAAGAAGTCTCAGGCAATTTTGGAGGAGCCACAATTGGTGCAGCAACTTCAGGAGGTTGTGGAGCAGCCACAACAGGGGAAGCTGAGTGGAGATTGAGTAGAGACCTCTACTCATGTAGAGACCTCCAATAGGGGGAAACTTCGAGCCAGGTGGGCTGAGGGATCACATTCAGCCATACCTCCAGGTAGGAGGTGGGGCGATATAGAGTGATCGCCCCAAGGAGGAGGGGAAGGATCCTTGAGGTACCCAACCTCTTGGATGATACCTTGTTACGGGAGCCCTGATGTGGAGTAGCAAGAACTGACTGATTGGGTAGAGATATATGCGGATAAAGCGGAAGAGAGAGCGACAGTGTAGGGAATCCTAGGACAGCGCATAGCTAGCAGGCTACAACAATGCGAGAGGCACAAGTGTTTTGCACAGTGCTAGGTGGCATAGAGAGGTGTGCAATGGTGCAAGATGTATGGAGATGTTGTAGTAGTGCAGATGTCAGAGAGGGAGCACTTGTCAACAACAGGTAGAGCTTCAACATTAGAGTAAGTTTGTAGCCCAACATATTAGTCAGTTGGGAGTGTTTTTGTTCCAAGTGTTGTTGGAGCAAGTGGACCGGGTAGATGTGTTGCATGCAGAACATTCCAGAGTTAGAGGATCAGGTTCAAGAGAAAGCCTTTATTGTTGAGAGGGAGTGTTGAAAAATGTGCAACAATAAATGTTAAATTTAGAATGTGTTAAAAATAGACCTACTAAAAATAGCATGTATAAAAATAGTAGTTTGGCCAGTGATGTCATTGGCCACATTGGGTGAGAGGTTAAACTACTAAAAATAAAAATATCTAAAAATAACATTTCTGGGTCCCTTCCTATTTATAGTAGTCCCTAGTCTATCTATAGCAAGTAAAATTAATTTTGGTCTTAACAGCAATTGGAAATATTAATTAATTAATTTAGTTGAGTTAATTAGTTAAGTAAATTCGAATTTAAAGTCTTTGTGAGCATGCACATGAGTTGTCCCACTCGTTGAGGAATTTATCCTTAATTTCCTCCATTGATTGAGGGAATAAGTATGAGTTATATAATGAGAGAATTAGTTGACTTCGTTCTAACTAGTCAAGTCCAGTTAGATTATTTTAACAAGTTGTTAAAATAATAAAATATAGGTTGTTAATGTTTGCATGCATGTGACAACTATTATTTTAGATAATTGAGAATTCACTCATGGATAATTGTTGCATGTTAGTTTTGTCAAAGACCCGATTGAGATCAGATGTGGGACAATGTACTATCAGATGCTTGGATATTTCTAGTAAGTATTCCTTGCATGGAGAAGGATCTATTATGGGAGATTGGAGGACTCGTGGCCTATATATTGAGGCCTAGGTAGTCCATGATTTTCATCTTCTGATTGAAGATCATCAGATCTTCTGATTACAGAGAGAGCAGGATAGCTATTGAGCTGATTCTTTTTGTATGTTGAAGAGGATTTCCACTTGATTGATAATACAGTGTTGGGGTTTTATGCTGGTGCTTTCCCCAATGATATATTCTGTGTTATGTGTGTTTGATTTCTTCTTATCAGTTATATGTGTTCTTATTAATGTTGCTCATGGTTAATTAAGCTTCCGCTAAATTGTTTGTAGAAGTAGATCAAGTGTTTTGCTTTAGTACATTGCATTACCAGGTGATCTATAGTGGGAATTTCTACATGGTATTGGAGCTAGCTGATTTATAGAAAAAGTTCTACATGGTATCAAAGCTAGCTGATTTGTAGAAAAATTCTACAAAATTCTACACCATTATACTATATAGCTTGTTGTAATGATGAACACTAATACCATTGAGATGTGGATCATATAAATATAAAATATATGGATAGAAATACTAAATAAAATTCCTTATGAACTAAAAGGCATGTAATTGTGAACATGCAAGATTGTCATAGGGCAGGGAATAGCTCAAACACAGATGCAAAGAGATATCTATAATGCAAGCCATAGTCCAAAATAGAGTGTGAGATCCTGAGGTAAACGACCCATAGATCTAAAACATATGCGAGCTATTGTTCTTAAAGATTGGTCATTGGTATGAATTGAATCACTATTCATATCAGCATTGCTTTCTTTGATAAGATGCTCACCCTTGAATGACATTTTGACATGCTCCTCAGACTTCTGGCACAAAGATCTTGGGAATTAGTCCTTTACATATTGGACTGTAATTGAGTCTCTGATTAGGGATATCAAAATTAAAGGGTTTCTCCCTCTGCTTCCATTCTTTATGATTTGAATATTTCAAGACCATCTTCCTTTATAGTCACAACAAATGTGCATTCCACAATCTATAGAGTCTTGTCAACAAAGTTCTTCCAGTGATTGATTTCTTTTTCACTCTTTCTTGGGTTTGTCCTCTCCTAGCTCTGATACCATGCTAATTTTAGGTTAACATGTTCTTTTCTTAGGATGGTTACTTCAAATATCCATATAACCCATTTTACAGTCCATTATTTTTCCATTAGAAATAAATAATGTTGACAGTAACTAAAGAAATAACATAAATGAAAAATGCTGAAGACAAGCCAAGATAAGAGAACACAAGAATATGGCTCAAGCTAGGGAAAAATCCCAAGATGGGGAAACCCTTGATCAATTCTTCTTATTATTAATGTCAAATGTTCAGCACAGAGAGAGTACAATAATACTAGGGCAAGATTGACTTGCCAATTAGGAGATGCCCTATCACTGCCCTCAACCATAGATGTACTTCTGAAGATGACAAGATATACCTTCTTAGGTTGGTGACATACTATAGAAGAATCTTGGACTAGTTAGGGCTACTTCCAGTCTATCCAGGAGCTGCTACAATCTAACCAATTAGGTCAGCTATCCAACTAGCATTCAAGGCTACATAAATACATAAGATCTTAGGTTGTAGAATACTATTGTTTCTAGCTACTCTTGGTTAGAGCATATGGCACACTACCTCTTCCCTTACGTATTCACTGAAAAACCCTTCTACAACTATGGTTCTCCTCCAAGGCAGTCATTCATCTATCAACTACAAGACAAGGATTAGTCCACCCCCCAAACAGACCTTGATGCCAATCTGCCTTCACCAAAACAGGGTTGCGGTTTACCTGGGTAGGTTTTTACCCTCATGGACCGTTGTTCAACAATATATTGTCTGCGACCTGCCTAAGAGGAACTTCTGAAGGTACATCATACCTAAGAGAGGGTTTTCACATCATAATAAATATATCTAACCAACCCAGCTCTACCCTTATGCCTCAGTCAACCCCAGGGATAAATCACACCTGTAATGGAAGAAACACATGCTCAGAATAGTTCATACATAATCCCAAAATTTCCTCTAAGAAGCTCAACCTTTTGCCTAGGAGACTCAACCCATCAAACAACCCTGCACAAACATCAACCAATCCCTTCTTCCTTCGCTGGAGACACCTTCCTTCTACGACCATTTCAGAGAGAACCAAATGTGTGATTGATGTGTCCAAAGGAGGACGAAGGACAGCTATATATATAACAATTTGTCCTTATGGAGGTGAAGCCGACTTTGACGATTGGAGGAAAATTTGAACTTCAAATTTTCAAATTTTCCTGCCTTAATAAAGTTATGACATGTAGAATTTCTTTTAAATAAATAAATATTTTTCCTTATCCAAATTCAGTGTTCAATTCCACAATTGTCTTCCTCAAAGGAGTTTTCCAAAGTGGGATTTGTCCATAGTTTCCAATTTTAACACTCGTGGACTACTCTTTTGAGTAGATCTTATTATTTGTGTTCTTCTCATGTTTCGAGGATGAAACTTGTTTGGGGGGGTTGAATGTAGTATACCTAGGGGGGATAATATGGGGTACAAAGGGAGGTACCCAAGAGAATAATGTGATGTAATAATATAATGGGCCATAGTTAATAAATAAAGTGGTTAACCCACATTAAGCAAGGGACCACAAGTAGTTAGGGAATAATGTGAGAAGCCCATTGTAATGGATGTATGGTATTGAGAGACCCATGGTAATTACCCATGGTATTATTTCTATGAAGCCTATATAGAGACTAGAGACTCTTCATTGAGAGATGTCAAGGATTATTGTATTGACAGACATTAGCTTGTGGAGTGATCTCATTCCTTAAGGAGTAATTTTATGGTGTTACCTTGCCTCAAGGGTTTGAGATTAATAAAGAGAAACATTTCTATTTTATCTTTTTGGATCGATATTTATATTTCTTGGGCATATTTTCAATTTTAATATATTTTCAGGTCAAATACATTACAAGCTACTTGTTGATTAAAGTATTAAGAATGATTTGTTTGCATCAATAGAAGTAGTTATAAATTGTGAGAAACTATTCTAGTCATTGCAATACTAGGATTTCAACATGGTATCAGAGCTTTGGTAAAGAAAAAGAGGAAATAGATCATATTGAAGAGAATTTGAAAAGTTGTTGGGTTATGTCCTCTATTATGATCAACAATCTTCATGATGAATTCTTCCTTCATGAACACTGAAAGAAAGCGTGAAGGAGCCACTAACTACAGGGCTTGGAAGGTAAAGTCACTGAACCATTTGATCAAGCAAGAAAGGAGAAGTATCATGAAGATGATATTTTAGCAGGAAGCATTTTATTGAATTCTATTAGGGATCATTTGATTCCCTATATTGTTGAACATAAGACTTCTAAGGCCATGTACGATGCTACCCTTGGGGTGTATACCATTAATAATGTTAATCAATCCATTAATATAAGTGGTAAAATTTGTAATATCAAGATGACAAAGAATGACACAGTGGCATCATATTTTGGCAAGATATATAAAACTAGAGACCAACTCAGCCATTAGTGAAGAGGTATCTGATCAGGAATTGGTAATTATTGCTTTGGGTGGTCTCCAAAGATTTTGGGACTCATTTACATTAGGTATTAGTGCAAGAAAGAATGCTCCAAACTTGTAAAAGTTATGGGTAGCATGCACTCAAGAAGACTCTCAAGACTCTGTTCCAGAGGAGAAATTGAAGATCTAAGTATCGAAGCATTTGCAGCTCATGTTAAGGGAAACAAGAAGAAGAAACCAAATTTTGGAAAATTCCAAAGATGTGCTGGTAAAAGGCAAGGTCTAAGATCTGCTTCAAGGAAGGAATCTACCTCTTATAGAAGACCTCATCCTCCCTCTCCAAGTAGAAGAGATAGAAGGGATAAAATAGACAATAGAGATATAAGAGACAAAAATGATCTAACAAATGTTCAATGCTTTCATTATCAAGCTTATGGTCACTATCAATCTCAATTTACTCAGAGGAATCTAAGAGACGATTATGAAAGGGATGATGATCGTAAAAGAAGAAGAAGTCATCATGCATCGTGTTAGGGTCCTATAATTTATAAGATAAATTGATGATTATCTGTTGATTTTCATGTCATAAGATGTTGTAAATAATGTTTGATCTTGCAAATTATTTTCAAAAAGAAAAAAGAAAAAAAATATATGAAAGAAAATAAAAAGGAAAAAGAAAAAATAAAACAAAACAAAATGAAAGGGTTTATAAAAAAATAGATATATGTTAAAAAAAAAATTTAAAAAAAAATGATGAAAAACCATTAGAAAAGGTGAAATATGTGATGCTAGCTCAAATGCCGCATTAGTTGTTAAATAAATTATTTTAATTAGTTAAATCATATAGTTTAATTGTGATTAGCTCAACTGTTAATAAAGTTATTTGACATGACTGTTTTTGTCATATGTAATTAAATTCATGCTAAAAACGACGAGCGCGATATATCCCACCCAGATCGACGACTCTCGATGGTTTTAGACCCCGTTTCCCCTCCAACAATTAATCAAAGGGGGGGGGGGGTGTGGTGCGAAAAGTGGATTCCATCAATCCTTCTTTAGCAACGTGTCACTCTCACATCGATTTTGAAGCCCTTTCGCCTAAACCACTTACAACTCACCCCCCCTGAAATCCACCTTCCGCCTTTCCTGCTTAATAAAAAACTATAAACTTTGCTACCTCCACTCCAACTCTGCTTCAGCCAAGTGTCACACCCCTTCTGACTCTTCTCTCGCTGTTGTCACATCCACCTCACTTATCATTAACGATTAAGTATCCATTCTGAATTATGATAGTTACCAAATTAATGATTCTACTCCATGAAATAGATAACTTTCAATGGTAAATGCTCTCGCTCATAAAACAAAGCAAAACCTTGTTGAATTTCCATTCCCTCTACTATTCCAAGACATGAATGACAAAACCTTCTACTGCAACCAGTTATCAAGCCACACAATTTTTCATCTAACCAACTCCCGGGTAATTACTATTTTCCATTTTATTTCTTTGTAACATGTATTCAAAGGGTAAATTGAAAGTCATAGTGGAAAACCCTATGCTTACCCCTGTAATTGACTTAGACCACCAACCCTTAGTGGATCAATAATACAAGATCTTTGAAACTAATTGTGAGTTTGATCTCTACGAACTCCACAATTGGTTAAAACAAAAATATGTTGATCTAAGTGATGAATTGAGTTTGTGGGACTCCTTCCTACCTCAATTCATTTTTCCGCAAACCCATCAATTTCCAAAATTTGTTTCATGGTGACATTTCAGGTACATATTCAGACAAAGAAAAATTATAGCCCAGAACAATGACATCCTGTTCATAATTACCCCTGACTCCATATGTTAGATGCTTCAGATCCAGAATTCAGCCTCTTTGAAACCCTTTTCAGTAGATTCCCACATGGAACTCTACAAAAACCTGACTTTTCCCCATGGAGCCAAAATTGTCGAGACATTTCTACCTGAGAATGCCTAATTTCCAAAAACAAACCCTCCCTATCCATCTTCAATGTTTCCTGAAATGACAAAGCAAGTCATTTCTATAGTTTCTTTTTTATTGGGCTATCAAACCGATCAATGGGTTGATGAAGACATTATAGGGTTTTTACCAACGTTCTCAATAGGAGAAAAACCTTCAGTCATTTTCCATTACAGTCAATTCTTAGCAGAGGTCATCCATGAACAATTCCTCAAGTTTTCTATAGAAGGAGTCTTCAAGCATGCTTCAGTTTTAGTTTACTTGTTTTTATTCCATCAAGCAGATTGATTTCAGTTTCCACTACATAAACTAGATGAATAGGGAAATTCATAGTCTGTGATTCATTGGACTTCCTTGGTAAGGAAGCATACTAATGAATTCACATTCAGCGATTATGTGGACCATTTTTTGTACAAAGTTTATTGCCTACTTAATAGTGATGATGAACCTAGAATTGGACCTGAGATTAAGAGAATTATACATCTCAGTGAAAAAACAAAGACAGGTGATTGGTACCTGTATCAAAATTACACCGAGATTAGAGTTTCTGGATGCGAATTTCCTCCATATAGATTGCCTAAATTTTTTCCTATAAGAAGTTTTGCATTAGAGTATATTAGGCAAATGATAAATATGGATGAGTTGCACTTTGTGAAAGCCAATAAGAAATCGCAGCTAAAAATCAAAACACTGATTGGGCCTTTCATTTGTAATGCCAGGACAACAACAAAAGCAACAACCTTTTCTGGCCAAGTCATCACCAAAATCCTCGAAATTAGTGCAAGAGAGCTTCAACAGTTTAATTTTCCTATATTCTTGTACTATTTTTGTAAATAGATTTTTAGGATATTTTGTAGAAACATCTTGATATTCAAAATTAAGATATTTTGATGAATTGTATAAATACTTCATCTATCGAAGTACAAAGGGTTGGAACTCGTGTGAAGAAGGCAAATCTTTGATGTAAAGTTGTACATGTAATGAAGTGATCATTTCCATTAATACATAAAGTTTATTCCATGATTCCCATGTAAGGAAATTGGTGAAGTTTCCTCTCTTGTAAAATTGTTATTTTTCTAGTTTTCCATATGTTCTTTATGTCTCTATTATTTAAAGAATATTAAGGGATGATTTTTTTTTAAATACAATCTACTTTGGCTTCTAAATAATATTTATGTTTTCACTCTAATATTAAGTATAGAATTCATCCTAGCATGATCTATATTTAATTGAATCTAAATATTTTCATCCCATTCACCCCACAAATGCTCTAAAGATCCAAAATCTTGCCTACTTGCCGTGTTACATCTGTTTTGACATTCTTTTATTTGATCACCCTAAGACTTATGGCTCCATTTCCCAATGGAATTTCCTTGCAGTTTCAACCAAATCTTTGAAAAAACCAAACTCGAAACTCAATAACTAGCCTAATTTCTCAAAATAACAAATCTAAATCTAATAGAAAGATCCCTCTCTGAAGCTAGAAGGGCTAGATCCCAACTTTGCAAGCAAATTTTTGGTTACCTCTGGGTTTCTCTCACAAGCTTGGAAAATTATAGAATGATAACACATCTATTGTTGATCTAAATGATCCATCATCAAAGAGGAGGCATAAGAGAAATGATTTTGAATCCGAACATTCATTTATTTGTGCTCTTACAAATTCCATTGAAAGTCATGATGAAATTTGGCACATGGACAGGGTGCTTCTAGGCACATGACTGGAAACCGTGATTATCTATCTAAATTACTTGAAGATAATTTCTCTTAAAAGGTCGATCTTGGAGACAATGGAAAATATGAAGTCAAGGTATTGGTACTTCATCTTTCCAATTGGAATCCGAAGGTAATGTATCCATTAACAATATTTTATATGTTCCTTGTTTAAAGAAGAATTTGAAGTCCATATCATCTCTTGAAGACAACGAATATTATAGTCGCTTTTGTTGATGGACAAGTCTTAGTATTGAAGAAAAATGGATCCTTTGAATTTGTTAAAGTCACCGGGGTACAGCTTAGAGGACTGAATTGTCTCCTTGGTCTTTCATTCCAAGCGTTTTTCACAACACTACAAAATTTAGTGAGATTTGGCATAGAAGGTACACTCATATGCACTACAAATATTTGGAAATATTGAAAGATTTTGTTAAAGGAGTTCCTGAGCTTAAGACAAATCATGATGGAGTATGCAAAGGATGTACCCTTGGGAATAATGTTAAAGGAAGATGCACTAGCAATGATAGTAAATCCAAAGGAGTATTATATCGTATAGATTCTGATGTTTGTGGGCCCATGTCCGATAAAACCTTGGGTGGATGCTTATACTATGATTTTTTGTTGATGATTATTCTCGCAAAATATATATCTATCTACTTAAGACCAAGGATCAAGTGTTTGAAAAGTTCCATGAATTCAAAGCACAAGTTGAAAATGCTACAGGAAGAAGAATCAAGACTCTAAGGTCCAACAATGGTGGGGAGTATGTTTCAAATGAATTGTTTGATTTCTACAGGGATGCTAGAATTAAGAGGGAGTTGATAGTTCCCTACTACCCTGAACAAAATGGAAATGCAGAGAGAAATAATAGAATGATAATGGAAGGTGTCAAAGAAATGCTTCATAATCAAGAGTTGTCGATGTTTCTTTTGGGTGAAGCTGCAAGGAATATTGTCTACATTCAAAACAAATTCCCACATCGAGTCTTGGATTATAAGACTCCCAAAGAAGTCTTTACATGTGAGAGATGAAATTTTGAACATTTAAGAATATTTGGTTGTCAAGTTTTTGTTCATGTACCCAAAGAAAAAAGGACAAAGTTGGAACCATTCGGGAAGAAGGGTACCTTTGTTGGATACAATGAGAATTTAAAAGCCTTTAGGGTCTATATTCTAGGGAAATGATATATTGAGGCTTACAAGGATGTTATATTTGAGTATGTTGTTGTTGAAAATGAAACAAGAAAATCCTAATATAATTTTGTCCTTGAATTAAATTAGGAATAAAAATGTAATTCCACATCACAAGAAAACTTGTACAAGTTAACAAAGTTAAATTAACTTAGTTGGATTAGTTAATTCAAGTTTAGGGTCTAACTTGAGTCATGTAGAGTGTCTCCTAAATTATAGGATCCCTGGTAGAGTTTATTTTGAGTTGTAATTAATTAATTGAGTTTAACTAAGTTAAATTCAGTTAAACTAGTTTCAACTGATGGAGGAACTAGTAGGATTTTAGACAATGGGGTGTTTCTTCATGTTTTCAACCAGTTAATTGATGATTCACTAATAAATAACTCATGCATGTCAGATATGAGAGTTACCCAATTGATATTGGAGTTCAGGGACAATGTACTATCGGTTGTATAATCATATGAATTATACAGGTGGTGCATGCAGTTAGAGGAAGGACTATGAGGATTGCGCAATACCAATTGAGGAATTTACCTAATTAATAGGGGGCTAATTCCCAAGGAAAAAACACAAGGAAATAGGGACTTGGGCCAGCCAAAATTTGGTTAAGTATTGGCTTGGCCTTGTTTAGGAAGTAGTGAGATAGATAAAGATAGTGCAGGGGTTGCTCGGGCTTGAGAAAATTATTGTAATCTTCTCATATTTTCTAACTAATGAAATATACATATAGAAGTGGTTTTTAGCTGTGGAGTTCCCCAAAAAATCATTATATAATGTGTTGATTGAATTATTTTTGTTGTATGCTTCATGATTTTGTGATCATTTAACTTTTTCCACTGATGAGTAGAGTAGATTCAAGTATATTGTTTTAGTAAATTACAATTAGCAGTTTGACTACAAGGAATTTCTACATAGCATCAGAGCATAAATCACTCTAGAAGAGGAGATTACAAGTTTGTCTTTTGTAGGTGAAATCGAATTTGCAATATCATTCTTCAGATCCAACGATATGTCGTTCTATGGATTGAGACTTGAATATTCCCTTGAGGGTAGTTTGAACTATATTGTTTAGAAGGACAAGATGGAGGCAGTTTTGGAAGACAACAGGTTCAAGGAATTCATAGACAAAGATATTCCTAAGCCTCTAGCAACCGATGCTAAATATCTGATAGAGTGGAGGAAATGTGTTGCAAAGGCAAGAAGGATCATCCTAGAAGGAGTTTAAGATCATATTGTCTCAAACCTTCGTGGGAAGGAGACTCCATATGCAATGTGGAAGGCCTTGACAGACTTATTTAAGAATAAGAATGACCACAAGAAGCTGGCACCGATGGACAAGCTCAGGAAAATCAAGGCAGAGAAGGGCAACACAATACCAAAGTACTTTTTCAAGTTCACCCAATGTCGGGATGAGATTAGAAGTTTTGGTGTTATAGTTTTTGAAGATGATCTAGTCAGCCTAACACTTCTGGGACTTCCCAAGAGTTGGCATATCTATCAAGATTCAGTAAATAGGAGGGAGAAGCTACTAGAGTGGGAGCGTTTATTTTCTGAATTGGTGCAAGAAGATATTTGGCGGAAAACCAGAGATGGATCATCATCCAATCATGATGATGAGGATAATTTTGCCTTAGATGGAAAGGAAAAGAAAGGGAAAGGGAATTCATCCCATTCCAAATCAGATCCTAGTCAGGGTGACAAGAAGAAGGACTTATTGAATATTAATGTTTTCACTGTCACAATCTGGGACACTATTCCACGAAGTGTCTGCACAAGAAGACCGACAAGAAGCCCTTAGGAAGAGCGGCAGGTGAAGCTTTTTCTTCATAATTCGAGTTGGATTTCGCCCTCATTGCTTGCATGGTGACATTAGTGATGGGTAATGTGTGGTATCTAGATAGTGGAGCCTCATTCGATATGATGGAAAAAAAATAATTCTTCAATGACTTGGAGGAGAAGGACCTCCAGATGCACATAGAAATGGGAGATGATGGAAGGTATACCATGATCGACATTGGCATTGTTACTTTTCAAAGGGATTATGGTTCTCCTCTCACATTAAAATATTTCATGTATGTTCCAGGTCTCAAGAAGAATTTGGTTTCAATTGCTATATTGGAGGACTGTTGCTACAATGTGATATTAGCAAAGGAAAGGCTTTCCTTCATCACATAGCCTCAAGAAAAGTGAATCAGGTCGGGTTTTGAGTGAAGAACCTCTACAAATTGGATGTAGAAGACTCTGCTGCTTTGAGCACAAAAGTAGAGAAGGTGTAGAGCAAAGACATTGGTGAATTGTGACATAGAATATTAGGCCACTTGCACCAAAGAGCTTTAAATATCATGCAATATATTTCTATATGAATTCTCAAGGGCACACTAGAGTAGAGAGATAGATGCAAATGGTATACATTGGGGAAGTACACCATAGCCACCTTTCATGATAAGTACAATCGAGTGCAATCGATCCTTGAAAGAGTTCACTCAGATGTGTGTGGACCGTTCTCGATAACTTCCACAACCAAGCACAGGTATTATGTAATATTTGTAGATAATTTCTCACATAGGTGTTGGATTTTCTTCGCGCAGAAGAAAATCAGACGTTCTCTAAATTTTGTGAATTTAAATCACATGTTGAGAAAGACAATGGTAGGAAAGTGAAGGCTCTCAAGAGCAATAAAAATGGAGAATATGTGTCAAATGAATTCAAGAAATTCCATGCATCAAAAGGAATTTGATAGAGAGTTAATAGCATCCAATAACCCACAACATAATGGGGCGGATGAAAGGAAGAACATAAGTACTGTGGGAGGTCTACGGGCGATGTTACATGATGCACTTGTGGGCTGAAGCATGCAACACAATTGTATATGTGAAGAACAAGAGACCTCATCTGATTCTCGAGATGAGTACACCAGAAGAAGCTTTTTCAGGTAAGAAACCAGATGTGGCACACTTCAAGATCTTTGGTTCATTAGTTTACTATCATGTTACCAAGGATGCAAGGAAAAAGATAGAACCAACAGTTGAGTTGGGCATATTTCTGGGGTACATTGATACACCTCACAACTATTGGGTGTACATTCCATCTCACATGATGAAAGTGGTTTGTAGAGAAGTGAGGCTCGATGAAGAGAAGGCCATGAGATGTTCCCTTGAGAGGGAGATTCAGTTACATGCAGAAGAGGAGCTTTTAGCTCCAAAGGAAGAACATCAGGATGATGTGGAGTAGCCACTTGTAGAGGAGCAGAGAGTGGAAGCACCCACTCATGCAGAGATTTCTAGAGATGGAAGGAAGTGCACCAGAGAGGCTGACAAATTGATGCATGTTTCTAGAGAGAATGTGGGAGCACCCACATAAAAACGTAGGTAGAGGAGGTCACCAGAGCGGTACACTAGCTACATGGCTATGATGAGGGAGAGCATAGATATTGAGCTATCCTCATTCGAGGAAGTAGTGTAGCAACTATTATGGGTTGATGCCATGGTAGAGGAATACTCCATTATCAAAAACAATGCTTGGGAAGTGGTCCCAAGACCAGCAGACAAGTTAGTGATGAGTTCCAGATGGCTTTACAAGGTAAAGAAAGTAGCAGATGGGAGTGTGGAGAAACACATGACCAAATATGTGGCCAAAGGGTTCTCTCAAGTAGAGGGAATTGTTTACAAGGAGACCTTTGCTCCAGTAGAAAGGTACTCTTCAATTAGATCTATTCTAGAACTTTCAACGTAGAATGGATGGAAGATACATCGTATGGATGTGAAGACAACATTCGTCAATGATGTGATTGAGGAATAGGTGTACATTGAGCAAACAGAAGGATTTGAGACCTTCAACAAAGAGTCGCATGTGTGAAGACTCAAGCAAGCATTGTATGGATTAAAACAAGCACCCTGTTCTTGGTACACTAGGATTGAAAACTATTTCACCAGGTTGGGCTTCACCAAAATTGAATAAGATGCAAACCTTTACCATATTGTGGTTGAAGGTAAATTGTTGATTATAGTATTATATGTCGATGATTTAATTCTAATAGGTGATGATAAGCTGGTAAAATCTTGCAAAGAGGATCTTGCTATATAATTTCTGATGAAGGACCTAGGGCTCATGCATTATTTCTTTAGTATGGAAGTATAGAAAGGAGATGAGGAACTGTTTGGCTCTTAAGGAAAGTATGCCAACAAGATACTAAAGAAGTTCCACATGTAGAGCAACAAACCCATGGAGACTCGTCTAGTAGGAAATTGGACGAAGGAAGATGTTGCTTCAGGTGAAGTAATGGAGGATACTATTTATAGGAATATTGTGGGTTCACTTATGTAATTGGTGAACACATGATCGAACATATGTTTTTTAGTAAACCAGCTTAGTCAAGCAATGGTTAAACCAACAAAACTCTATTGGAAGGTAGCTAAACATGTGTTGAGATACTTTGGAGGCACCACTCAGTTTGGTATTTGGTAAAGA
This sequence comes from Pinus taeda, assembly GCA_000404065.3. Lineage (NCBI taxonomy): Eukaryota > Viridiplantae > Streptophyta > Pinopsida > Pinales > Pinaceae > Pinus > Pinus taeda. Next base: position 115,175 of record APFE031072789.1, on the reverse strand, counting down.
CAGACAAAGGGAGTGAAGCTTCAAGGATTTATAGATGCAGATTGGGCAGGGAGTCCATCCTACAAGAAGAGCACATTAGGGGGAATCTTCAATATTGGGTCAACAACAATTTCTTGGTACAACAGGAAGGAGAGATCAGTTGCACTCAGGTCAACAAAAGCATCGTACATGGATGTTATTAAAGTAGCTTGTGAGGCTATTTGGATGAGGAATATCCTTGTTGGGTTATTTGGTCAGCAGATGGATCCTACAATGATTTATTGTGACAATAATAGTTGTATCAAACTCTCTGAGAATCCAATCTTCCATGATCTGTCCAAGCACATTGACATCTGGTATCACCATCTACGAGATTGTGTGATGAGGAGAATCATGTTGTTGGAGTACATTCCTATAGAGGAACAAGATGCAAACATCTTGAATAAGACACTATCAAGAGGAAAATTTGATTTCCATAGAGGCAGGATTGGGGTATCTGTTAATCCATTTCTTGTTGAGAGAGAGTGTTGAAAATGCAACAAGAAAATCCTAATTTATTTTTTTCCTTAATTTAAATTAGGAATAAAATTGTAATTCCACGTCAAAAGACAACTTATACGAGTTAACTAAGTTAAATTGACTTAGCTGGCTTAGTTAATTTGAGTTGAGGGTCTAACTTGAGTCATGTAGAATTTCTTCTACATTATAAGATCCTTGGTTGATTTTATTTTGAGTTGTAATTAATTAATTCAGTTTAACTAAGTTAAATCTAGTTAAACTAGTTCCAACTGTTGGAGGAACTAGTAGGAGGTTAGAGTGGGGCGTTTCTTCATGTGTTCAACTAGTTAATTGATGATTCACTAATAAATAACTCATGCATGTCAAATCTGAGAGTTACCTAGTTGAGATTGGAGTTAAGGGACAATGTACTATTAGTTGTACAATCATCTAAATTATACAAGTGGTGAATGAAGTCAAAGGAAGGCCTATGAGGATTGCGCAATTCCAATTGAGGAATTTCCCTAATTAATAAGGGGCTAATTCCCAAGGAAACAACATAAGGAAATAGGGGCTTGGGAAAGCGAAAATTTGGTTAGGTATTAGCCTGGGCTTGTCTAGGAAGCAATGAGACATGTAGATATAGTGTAGAGGTTTCTCAGGCTTGAGTAAAGCATTATAATCTTCTCATGTTTTCTAACTAATGCAATATCTAGATAACAGGGGTTTTTATTTGTGGCTTTCCCTAGGAAATCATTATGTAATGTGTTGATTGAAATCTTTCTCTTGTATGCTTCTTGATTTTGAGATTGTTTAATTGTTTCTACTAATAAGTAGAGTAGATTCAAGTCTATTGTTTTAGTAAATTACAATTAGCAGTTTGAATCTACAAGGAATTTCTACAGTTTCATTCTAAAATTCCAAGGGTTCACACTTGGATTCTAATGATAAAGTACAAACTTCTGCAAAGGATGTGGAACCAAAGCCCTAAGAAATTGTATCTATGAATGAATCTCCACATGAAGAAGACATTGATCATGAACTTGTTGAATCTACAAAATCTCCTATCGTCGAGACAAGAAAGAGACTTGTATAGTTAGAGAAAACATTTAAGTTGAAGGTCATGTTGTTGCTCGTGCGACTTTCAGGGAAAGTAAGAACCCTAAAAAGTACTATGGTTATACAACCTTGATGTGCAAGATGATTGAATCTAAGCCATCCTCCTATGAATAAGTTGTTGAAGAGAAAGTATGGAAAGAAGCGATGATTGAATAATATCAATCCATATTGAAATTATATGCTTGGGAGATTGTGCCAGGACCTAAGGGTAAATATGTTGTGTCTTCAAAATGGATATACAAGATAAAACATGTTGTTGATGGAAGTGTTGAAAAATACAAGGTTAATTTCATGGCTCGTGGATTCTTCCAAAAAGAGGGCGATTATTTAAAGACACGTTTTCTCCCATTGCCATGTATGCATTTATTAGATAAATTATTTCTCTTGCATCTATTGTAGGTTGGAAGTTGGATCAAATGGATGTCAAAACAACCTTTATGAATGGGGTCATTAAAGAAGAAGTCTACATTGAACAACCTCAAGGTTTTGAGTTCCATGATAGAGAGACACGTGTTTTCAAATTGAAGAAGGCCTTATATGGCCTAAATCACGCCCCTCATGCATGGTACTCCCATATTGACGGTTATCTGTTGAGTCTTGGCTTCAAGAAGAGTGATGTTGATCCAAATCTATATTTCAAGGTTGTTGATGGTGAAACCCTAATATTTTTATTGTATGTAGACGATTTGTTTATGATAAGGGCTGAAGTATTGATTGTTCAGTGCAAGAGAAAGTTGGTTTTTGAATTTGAGATGAAAGATCTTGGCTTCATGCATTACTATTTGGGATTGGAAATTTTGACAAGAAACTAATGGGATCTTTGTGGGCCAAGGAAAGTACATTGTTTTGATTTTTCAGATATTTGGTATGATGGACTACAAATCGATGGATACTCCTATGGTGATGAACTTGAAGAAGATTTGGGACAATGAATCCAAGTTGTTTGATCTTACTATGTATCGCAAATTGATTGGATCATTGAGCTACCTTGTGAATACCAGGCCTGATATTTGTTATGCATTTAATACCTTGATTCAATTCTTTGTGGAGCTTCGTCATGTACACTACGTTGTAGCAAAATATATATTGAGGTACTTGTGAGGTACCATTAAATATGGTCTACTGTATGATTATAATGGTGAATGGAAACTATATGGCTCCACTGATGTTGATTGGGATGGTAGCTCTAATGATAGAAAGAGAACCTATGGATATTTTTTTAGCCTGGGCTCCACTATGATTTCATGGTCTAGCAAAAAACAAAACTCTATTGCTCTAAGTACAACTGAATTTGAATATATTATGGCCAATGTTTCTTCTTGCGAAGCTATATGGCTTTGAATCATGTTCTCTGAATTATTTGATCAAATGATTAGAGTCGACTATTATCTATTGCGATAATCAAAGTTGTGTGAAGCTATCTAAGAGCCTGATGTTCCATGACATATCAAAGAACATTGAAATCAAGTATCACTACATCAGCAATATTGTCCAGAGAGGAGCTAATATAATGCTCGAGTATGTTCCTACTGATGAGGAGGTTTCTCATGTATTAACAAAGTCGTTGTCCGAGATGAAGTTTGGATATTTCAGAGAACAACTTAGATTTATTAATGATCTGAAAATGAGATCTTAGATTAATATTAAGGTATTACATACTCATGTGCAGGATTTTACTATATTACTTAGTGCAACAGATCGAAAAGATTGCGAATAATATAGACAATGAGCAGTTAGAGAAACATAACAGACATACATACATAACACAACAAATAATCAAGGAGTTCACCCAAAACTCTTGGGCTACATATCCTGGTTTAGCTTTCAGTGGTGACCTCTCTATTATGTCTTCAAGAGTAGAGTTTTTACAAATGTGAGCTCAAATTGAGTCTCAACACAACAGGAGAAAACAACAGGGTTTTGCTTGAATCCCTCAAGTCTTTCTGAGTACACAGACTCTCCCTCTTGCTCTCTGTCTCTATTTTCTCTTTGTCTCAGCACTGCTTGCTCCTGTCTATGTCACTGACTAGATTTTAAGCCTATTGACGCTTGTCTGTTTGTCTCCCCTTTCGAGATTTCTGGCTTCTAGCCTTTGTCCGCTCAAATCCCCTCTAAGCGTTAACCAATCATGGTGTAACGTCTTCAGGTATGGTGGTCACCTATTTTTAAATGAAAGGGACCATCAACGTGTTTGAAATCCCAAAACAGTTGTTTCTATGTTTACACAGAGAAATACACTAAGAACATGTGAAAACTCTTTCTATCGAACTTCAAAAATCTTCGAATCAACCCTATAATCCTTTCAGATTCGCCTTTGGTCACTATCGCAAGTCCACCGTTGATCTAGGTGATGTTTGATCCAACAGTTGATATTCATTTTTGGGCAGCTTATGCATACGGGGATTACCCACCCAAAAAAGCAGTTTTCTCTCCCCGGCGCCAAGCCATGTGTCAACCAGTGTATGGGATTGGAAAGAGCCCGTCCAATACCACTTACCGCCTAAGGCTCGCTTGAAGTCCCACTCATTACGGAACTCAAAATATATGTAGCTACATGTATAAACCTTTCGGGTCTATTTTATCGCTTCGGGCGCATTTCCTTTCTATTTCGTTTATTTAACGAAAAATGTGAATTTACATAGAAAAACCCTTTTTTTTTTCGGAACTTTATATATATCTATATATATATATATATTTGCACCCATAAACCTGTTGGGTCCGGCTATCTCACATCGCATACATATCGGCCCTGCTCCTTTGTATTGTTGTGATGCGATTTTGCAATGCAACATATCACAATCGCATATCGCATAGTCCTCGGGCCCTCGGTAAGTCCTTCTGTGTGTGTATTAGCGATGCGATAGCGTGAGTAGATCTAGATTATTGATCTGTGTGCTTGATCAACAGCCCTCATTTAATCGCACTGATCGCTATCGCGATTTCCCATAAGGCTGCCTCCGATGGACTCCGCTTAACACCTCCAATTGCGATATGCTGATTAGATCTAGACCTTTGATCGACTAGATCTGACGACTCCTGTAAGATGTTTGCTTAAGCCTCTGCTTAACACTTTTTTTGCCATTTCTTCATGTTTTTCCCTTACGATAGTGTTTTCGGCCATTCTTGAAGGTTTATCCTTTGCAATAGTTTTTAAGTATTGAAAGACTTAGAGGGTTTTAGGATCCATTTTGGATCATGCCTTCCCATTGAAAAAGATTTTGGACCACCAAAAGTTGGTTTTTAAGCATCGATCAAGTGAGGATACAACTTCCTCACTTGTCCAATCTCTATCCATCGTGCACTGCTTGGTTTTAAACCTTTGAGTCTGATTCTCAGGTACTCAACATCCCCTCTATGTGTAGTTCTCACCTTCTTGTCCAGAACTGTGTCTTCCTACAACTCATTGAGATATTTAGGCAATAGATCATCAATATAAGGCCACTAACTTTGCTCTTCAGGATCTTCAATCAATGAAGGTTAATACAGTCTCAAGTTCTCTGCATTAATGACTGAATAGATATGCATATAAGTTGGAAAATCAAGGCGAAAAGCGTTTTCACCAATTTTCTCAAGTATCTTGAAAGGCCCATACCTTATTGGTTTCAACGTTTTACCTTCACCTTACATTTTGTCTTTGTTGATGTACAACCAGACTTGATCACCAACTTGGAAGCTATGCTCAATTCAATGTTTGTCATGCCTTGCCTTGTACTTGGCTTAGCTTCTTTCCAGTTGTTCCTGCACTGCCTGATGAATTTCTTGGATCTGTTCAATGAAATTGGTTGCTTTGTCCACATCACTGTGTCCATCAACTGCTATGTCTTTACTAAAGACAAAGTCCAAGTGAGACTTTGGTATAAAACCAAAAAAGTCTCAAAAAGAGATCTTTGAGTAGAAGAGTGCTTGGCATGGTTGTAAGCATGTTGCAAATAACACAAATGTTCATCCCAAAGCTTGGGATGCTTGCTGCAATAGCCTCTGAGCAACTGGATCATTGTCTTATTGACCATCTCTATTTGACCATCTGTTTGTGGATGAAATGATGTGCTCTTCTTCAATTTGGTGTCCATCAACTCTCATAGACTGGACCAGAACTTCCCAACAAATTGGGAATCTCGATTAGATACAATAGAAGTGGGTAACCCAAAATGAACCCATACATGCTGAAAGAACAACTTTGTTATTTGTTCAGCAATAACCTGCTTGTTACAAGGTATCAAAATACACATTTTGCTGAACCTATCCATAATAACATATAAATAATCATGACCTTTTCTAGATTTTGGCAATCCCCTAACAAATTCAATGGAAACACTTTCCCAAGGATGAGAAGGAACAGGAAGTGGTGTGTACAAGCCTAATTTTCTATTACCGGGCTTGATTTTAGCACACATAGTACACCCTTTAATATATCTAGAAATTGTTTCTTGCATTCTTGGCCAATAACAGAACCTTTGCAACTGTGCAACTGTTTTACTTACACCAAAATGACTTGATATAGTAGAAGTATGTGCTTCTCTGATTATGTTAACTCTTTCAGTTTGTGGAATGCATAACTTTCCCAAATGATATAAGAGTTGGTCCTTAACATAATAATCCAATTCTTCTACTTGCTTGCCATGACTTAAAGTTGCATATACCTCTTTAAAATCTAAATCTTGAGCATATTGTTCAATGTAACTTTCATGCATTACTGAGTTATGCTTAAGTATAGTAGATGCATTCATGATTGGTCTTGATAGCATATCTACAACCTTATTGTGTATGCCTTTCTTATATCTAATGACAAGATGAAAATTTCTGTAGAAAACTCATCCACCTATAATGTCTTTATTGCTGCAATTTAGTTTGTGAGTGAAAATATTGAAGTGGTTGATGATCTATATGTATGATTGTTTCCTTTCCCATTAGGTAATGTTTCCATTTTTTCACACTATATACTAATGCATACAATTCTTTATCATATGTAGGATAATTAACTGCTGCAGAAGTAAATGTCTCAGAATGATAACATATGGGTTTACCGTGTTGCATCAACACTGCTCCCATGCAATAGTGACTGGAATCTATTTCAATCTCAAATGGTCATTGAACATCTAGCGGTGCTAATATTGGTGTTGTACTAATTTTTTCCTTTAAGGCGTCGAAGGCTTTCTATTGTTTGCCTCCCCACTGAAACACCTTGTTCAATCCTGTTAAAGCATGTAAGGGAGCTGCAATCAAGGAAAAGTTAGCAATAAACTTTCTCCAATATTGCGCTGCTCCTAGGAAACTCCTAACTTCTATAGTAGATTTGGGTTTAGGCCAGTTCACAATGACTTCGACCTTAGAGGGATCTATCTTCAATTCACCACCCCTTACAATATGACCCAAATAATTTAAATATGTTTTGCCAAATTCACATTTTCATAACTTGACATAGAGATTTTCTCTTTTCAAAACATCTAAAGTCTGCTTTACATGCTTCAAATGTTCTTCCCATGTTTTACTGAAAACAAGAATGTCATCTAAATATACAATTACAAAATCATCAATAAAAGGTCTGAGTACATCATTCATAACTCTCACGAACGTGGTAGGAGCATTGGTTAAGCCAAAAGGCATAACCAGCCATTCATACAACCCTTTCTTTGTTTTGAAAGAAGTCTTCCATGCATCTTGTTCTGCTACTCTGACCTGATGATAGCCACTACGCAAGTCTAGCTTGGAAAAGTAAACTACCTCTTTCAACTGATCTAATAGATCATCAATGCGAGGAAGAGGATAACGATTCTTGATCGTTATTTTATTCAGTGCTCTGTAATCAATGCACATCCTCCATGAACCATCTTTCTTTCTCACCCGTACGATTGGAGATCCACATGTTGATGTGCTTGGTCTTATGAACCCTTTTTCCAGTGGCTCCTGTACCTGCTTCTTGATCTCTGCATTCTCTAAAGTGGATAACCTTTTATGCCTGTGGTTGTGGCTGTTGTTTCATCACCTAAATATGACCCCAAGTCTTTCTGAATAGCAGCAACAATATTCTTCTTCTTACCACCAAACTTATTAGGTTTCAGCTCCGGATACAAAGACCAGCAGTGTTCATCATCGTGTCCATCCTTCTTGCAGTGAGTGCATGAAGGTTTGTCTTCCTCTCCTTCCATTTCAGCTTCTTCTTTTCCTTGTTCTTGCTTGCAGAGGGTTTTGATGATCCCCCAACCTTTGGGTTCATATTCTTGCCTCTGGCTTCTAGATGTGTAGCTTGAACTGATACATCATCTAGGCTAGTGGGATTAAACATGAGAATGTCATGCTTCAAATAGCTATGTAGACCACCTATATACTTCAACAAAGTTTCAGGTGAGTCTAGAGATATGCCTAGAGTTAAAGCTCTTTTTCTAAATTCCTGGGTATAACTTTGTACACTTTGGCCCTTTAATTGGTGAAGAGTTTGCCAACTCATCATTTCTTGTTGTATATAGGCTAGAGGATAGAATTTTTTTTGATGGCAGAAACAAATTCATTCCAAGTAGAAAGAATTTTACCATGTCCCTTCAGATCAACTTGTGTCTTGCCTTCCCACCACACTAGTGTAGTTCCTCCAAGGCGAAGGCTAGCCAGTTGAATCTTTCTCCTTTCTGAATCAATGTTCTGCACCCTACAATATACATCAATCTATCTAATCAAGTTATCTAGCTTTTCTGCATTTAGTTCTCCATCATAAATTGGCAAATCAAATTTCACATCTAATTTAATCAAAGATGTTTTCTTCTTTTTCTTTTTAGGGCTAGGAGATGAGGATGATGGAGGTGAGGGAGGAGGATTTTCCCCTTTTCCTTTTCCCTCCGGAGGGGCATCTAGAGAAGGTTCCTATGCTCCTTTGTCTTGTTTGGGTGTTGAAGTGATTTCACCTCGACCCTTCTTAAATTCTCGATACATCTCTTCCACCATGGCTCGCATGGCCATAAAACTGTCCATGAACTGAGTTTCTGATTCCAATGGGACTTCTCTGGCCATTCTCCTCTGAGAGTAGACTCTTCCAATCTCTAGATTAGCCTCAACATGTTCTCCTTCTCCTAGTTTGAGCTTTGACCTAGTTAGCATTCAAAATTCTAGCACAAGCTTGTCTAACCTTAGCAAACCTAAAGCTCTGATACCATTTGATCTGAAATGAGATCTTAAATTAATATTAAGGTATTACAGACTTGTGCAGGATTTTCCTATATTACTTAGTGCAACGGATCAAAAAGATTGCGAATAATATAGACAATGAGTAGTTAGAGAAACATAATAGACATACACACATAACACAACGAATAATCAAGGAGTTCACCCAAAACTCTTGGGCTACGTCTCCTGGTCCAACTTTCAGTCGTGACCTCTCTATTATGTCTTCAAGAGCAGAGTTTTTACAAATTTGAGCTCAAATTGAGTCTCAACACAACAGGAGCAAACAACAGGGTTTTGCTTGAATCCCTCAAGTCTTTTTGAGTACACAGACTCTTCCTCTCACTCTCTGTCTCTATTTTCTCTCTGTCTCAGCATTTCCTGCTCCTATCTCTGTCACTGACTAGATTTTAAGCCTATCAGTGCTTATCTGTTCATCTCCCCTTTGAGGCTTTATGGCTTCCAACCACTATCTGCTCAAATCCCCTTTAAGCGTTAACCAATCATGGTGTAACATCTTCAGGTATGGTGACCACCTGTTTTTAAACAGAAGGGACCATTGGCATGTTTGAAATCCCAAAACAGTCGTTTCTCTGTTTACACAGAGAAATACACTAAGAACACGTGAAAACTCTTTCTATCGGACTTCAAAAATCTTCGAATCCGCCCTATAATACTTTCAAATCCGCCTTTGGTCGCTATCGCAAGTCCATCGTTGATCTAGGTGATCTTTGATCCAACGGTTGATATTCATTTTCGAGTGGGTTATGCGTATGGGGATTACCCACCTGAAAAGGTGGTTTTCTCTCCCTAGCGCCAAGCCACGTGTCAGCCAGTGTATGGGATCGGGCGGAGCCTATCCAATACCACTTACCGCCTGAGGCTTGCCCGAAATCCCACTCATAACGGAACTCAAAATATATGTAGCTGCGTGTATAAACCTTTCGGGTCCGTTTTATCGCTCAGGCACATTTCCTTTGTATTTCATTTATTTAACGAAAATGCGAATTTACATAGAAAAACCCTTTTTTTTTGGAACTCAATATATATATATATATATTTGCACCCATAAACCCATCGGGTCCAGCTATCGCACATCGCATATGTATTGGCCTTGCTCTTTTGTATTGTCGTGATGCGATTTTGCGATGCAATATATTGCAATCGCATATCGCATAGTCCTTGGGCCCTCGGTAAGTCCTTCTGTGTGTGTATTAGCGATGTGATAGCGCGAGTAGATCTCGACCGTTGATTTGCGTGCTTGATCAATGACCCTCGTTTAATCGCGATTTCCCATAAGTCCACCTCTGATGGACTCTGCTTGCCACCTCCGATTGCGATATGCTGATTAGATCTGGATCTTTGATCGGCTAGATCTGACGGCGCCTGTGCGATGTTTGCTTAAGCCTCCTCTTAACTCTGTTTTCACCATTTCTTCATGTTTTTCCCTTGTGATAGTGTTTTTTGCCATTCTTGAAGGTTTATCCTTTGCAATAGTTCTTAAGTATTGAAAGACTTAGAGGCCTCAAAATAAAAATGTACAACCAAAATCAGCTTTATAAGAACCAATAGGACTCAAGATGATGATGTTAACCATGGGGGATGATTCACCATTTTTGGAGTAAAAAAGTAAAAAAAGTAATAAATAAATAAAACTACTTTTTCAACTTATATCTCTACAATTTTACTCAAATTTTGAGTGAGAGCACTCGTTGGATGTAAAATTTAATTACCGATCCAAGGAGTACCCATATTGCATACTTTCAATGGACCTTGCTACACAAAAAATGAGAAATACATGAAAAATGTCATTGCAATAACATTTTTTCATGTATTTCTCATTTTTCATGTAGGAGGGTCCATGGAAAGTATGCAACATAGGTACTAATTGGATGAGTAATTAAATTATTCATCCAATGAGTGACCCCTCTTGAAATTTGAGTAAAACTTTAGGGAGATAAGTTTAAATACTAGTTGAAAAAATAGTTTTTTCTTTTTTCCCTCTAAAATTTGATGATGTAATCTAATCTTATTTTATTATTTCCACTATTATTTTATAATATTCCTTAGGAGGCCCATTTTTTACCTCAATATTTCCCTAATGAATCCTTTTCTATTAAGACCACCAACGAGGTGTGGTGACTTTTCACATGAGGGCATGGGAAGGTGGCCACGAAGGGTGGGTATGAAAAAGAGGGGGGAGGGTAGATTAGATAAAGAAAAAACTTCCAGAAATTCTTGTGTTTTCCTAGAATCTGGTATAGGAGTAAAATGGGAAATGGAATAGGAGATGGGAACCATGTGATTACCTTATTTTTGTCCCTATGTTGAGTCCATTTCCATCGCATGTGGGCTTGGGAAGGCCCTTGGCTACTCGGATGGAGAGACTGCCAAAGATCGATTTGCTGGGTCTCTCTTTTCTTGATTCACGACATTTTCCATAGAATATGATGATCCAAATCATTTTTTCTTTATCAAAGCTAAGTCTATATGTGTTTTCTTGTGCAAGGGGGGTCACAATATTTGACTAGATGACCATAATTATTGCACCTCCTGCATCTAAACGAAATGTTTTCATAGTCTAGAATTTGAAATCTTTCTTCACCATCCCTGAGATCAATATTAACTATAATTTGGGCTAATGACACGTCCCCCATCGATACATAGCAATAATAATTAGACAAATAGGTGCCTATTTTACCCAAATATTTGAAGACTAGTTGATCCCAATAGCATTGGGGAAGACTAGGGAGTTGCGCCTAGATTGGGACCAAGTCCATTTTTGCTCTCCTTGCATCGAAAAGAGGTGCCCACAATTTAAAAAATACTAGAGTGGAGTCTATCTTCCAAACCTATTAAGTAGCTTAATTTTCTTCAGAGGCAACCTTAAACTACAATTTGATCCAACCTCTTGCCAAAAGGGAAACCTCTAATAGATTTTTTTACTTTGGGACCAATATCTCTAGCCACCCACTCTTTTAGGGTGCTTATGCTGAATTTTCTTCCCCGTGCTTGACCCACTAAGGTTTTTTCCATCATTTCCACTATCTTTTGCATCATTACATTGAAACCCAAAACCAGAGATAACCTCAACCTTCCTATCTTCTTCTTAACACAATGCTTTTTTCTCTCTTTTGGCCCAACTCCTTTTCTAGTATCAATTACTGCTAACCTTGGTATGAGGTTTCTTTTCAAATCCATTTTCCCATTAGTGGTCTATTTCTGATCCTCATCTTCCTCTAGTGCTAGAATCTCCTTTAGGAAACTATTCGAGTTGGGTTGGGAAGTCTCATCTTCGGTGGGGGGGAGGGGGGGGGGGTGTTCAAAAATATCCTATAGAAAATGAAACCTCTGAAGAAAAAAAATCCCTCAAGGCTTTGATCCGAATAGAAAATGGCATCAACCCATTCATGGAATTTACCCATGGTATTGTAAGTGACATCCACACCCATGGTATTGTAAGTGACATCCACCCATCGTATTGTAAGTGGCATCCACCAATGGTATTCATTCACCCATGGTATTGTGACATCCACCCATGGAATTTACATGTGGTATTGTAACTAAAAAATTCTATAAGTAGCAAGTCGCATTTTGTAAAAGGACAGATTTTCCACCACAATGTCAGATCAGGCCTGTTGTGAAATCCTAAGAATGTTGTTGTTGTGCTCCACCTTTAAATGTAGAGGGAAAAATATTTGAGAGTAATGGAAGGGGAAATTTCGGAAAGCCCCATGAAAAAAAATATAGCCCTTGAATCCAAGCCTCTGAATCAAATTTTGAGATGTGTGAGGGACCTATTCCTAGTCTGACCAAGATTGGGGACTCTACTTCCACGCCACATAATTAATTCTAGGGCTCTACCATGGTTGAAAATCCTGGGTAGGGGGCAAGCGAGGAAGCTAAATCCGACAAACCCCAAACATGTCAGCTTCCATTTTGGCCTAGAATAATGGGGTTGTTACCCAAATTTAAACCTCATTGTCCTCTTCTAGTTCAAAATCCACAAACTCCCTAGACTCCTTGAAAACCCTTCTCTAAAAAATTTCAAATCATATGTGGTCCCCAATAGGAAACCACTAGCATCAGTTTCCCAAACCTAACCCCCAAACAAGAAACTATAGCTAAAAAAGAAGCTGGTAAAAAATTAGAGTAATCGAGGGTAACAATTAATTTTATGCTAGAATCAACGTTGCCCCAAAACTACCTGCTTCATTTAGGGCCAATTTTGACACCCTTCCATTCGTAAAAATGCATGTGGTTTTCCTTTAACCCCATCACTCTCTAGGGGTGTTTTTTCGTGAGAGGTGAGTTATGAAAAATTATAAGTGAATAATTGACTTAACCGTAGCAATATAAAAACAAAAAAAATTAATAATTCTAAAATACGACACTTTTCTTATAAAAACTAGGGTTTGTTTCGATGATTCTTATACCATTTCCTTAATTTATTAATCTTCGTTTTCTTTATGAACCAAACTAAATTATGATTTTTTATGAGGCATTCATTATGAATTTCTAATCCACTCAAATTTCTTTACGTTTGTAACCAACTTCCCCATATCTCGAAATTCCTTGCACCTATGAAGTCATTGTTTACCCATCATAAACTTCGAATAATCTTAAATATATTTACTGTAACATAAAAAAAACTAATTCTCTTGTATTGTTTAAACCTTGAATTTTGTTCTCCATTCTCCATGTTGTGTGATGGAATTCCCTACAAAATTAGGGTCCCTCTCTATTCTCATTTCATTTGGCTCCATGAATTATTAAATAATTAAAGAATTACATTTGAATTTCAATAGATTCTAGATGCCATTATCTCCACACTTTGGGGAAACCAATGGTAAACTAAATTATGTCCACATTATTAGATAGAGAGATCAATCATAAGAAAATTCTCATTGGCTTGTTTCTAAATCCTTCTATAATTATGAAATTAGAGGATAAATTCCATTTATAGTATTGTTCAAGATGTGCACCTTAACCAATAACATTGAGATCTTGATCTTATCATGTGTACAACAATGATGTGGCAACTACATAACACCAACATACATGTACATATGAACTTCACATGATGATGGTTTTTTGGATAATGTGTGTTGCCTTAAAGGGGCTTGGACCCAGGTTCAGAGTTAGCTGCACTAACCAATAAAATGCTACACTACTGGCCCTTTCGGAAACAACCCACATAGTGTGGGCTGTAGTCTCACCCGAGGCAATATTGGGGAATGCTAGAACCAAGTTTCTGCCTTTAAAGGACTATGTGATGTGTTTTTGTTACTCTTAGGGCTTTATTCTGATCTTCGAGAACCCTAACCCTTAAAACCCAGAAATTACAGTAATTAATAGATAACAGATCCAAACTCTTTACCCATTGTTCTAAACATCCTTAACATCATGTAATTAAACTGATCTACCCCTTTCGCGCATCTATTAAGCATTTTTCATGATAAATTACAATAATAAGAGAGAATATACAATAAATTTAAAAGTAAATAATAACACGCATGTACATAGATAATGCTCCAAAACAACCTTTATTATTCTTAGATCTTCAATTGCATACTCTTCCAACCCCACGCACATAGCTGCAGGGGCCCGCACACTCAACTGCGGACTTACCAAGGTCTCCACACACTCAACTGCATGAGTCTTCCCCTTCACCTAAGTACATAAAATAAACTTGGGCAGGGTCACAAAATAACTTAACTCCTAACAAACTAAGGGGCTTTGACCTTCCTAAATCCCCTTTGACTCCTAATGACCTGCGTGCTCCACTCCTCAAAATGCAGAGACTTTACAATATTAACAAAACTTTTACAAAATTTACCCCAGGGAACCCTATCCCAACAGGCCCCCAACACAAAGTCGTGACTCATCCTGAGTCACTCTGTTGGTGTTGCCTTGATCTTCACCTACAGACTGCTAAATTTTGTCTTCAATGCTTGAAGATCTATTGTTCCCTACACAGCGGCTTGATGAACTTCTTCAACTAGTTTCTCGGTAGTTGGACATTCAACTACAAGGCCCATGGCTTGATGTGTGTGCTACATAGCCTTCAACTTTCTCTGCACCATCTATGAGAGTTGGCTTGCCTCATCTACCCAGGGTTGCATCCTTGAGGATATTATGGATGCCTTTCGACACAGTTCATCAATATTGGTCTAGAAGAGCTTTCCCTCCTGTAATCTAGTGAACCTTTGCACTAGTGCAAAGTTCTGTGTTGTAGCTCTGATCGCGTCGAATTGTGTTTTCTTTTCTTAGATGTCTATTTCAATCTTGTACAAGTGTGGATTCTCCTGCAACAAGGTCCACATCTCCATGATCTGTTCAAACAACTGACTGCAATCCTTGACTGCAGCTTTTAGTGTAGTCATGTCTTCTTTAATAGCAGCCTCACACTGCTCTCTAACTTCTAGAGGAGTAGTTGGTTGCATCTTAAGTTGAAGCTCAAATATCTGTAGTTATAGCTCAAATTGGACCTTGCCAATTTTCTCCTTTGATTCTTTCTCCATGACGTCTAACTTTTGGATCTTCTCTGTGGAGGCAACTTCTGCCGGGATCTGGAGCTTGGGAAGCTCACTATAGGCCTGCGTTGTTGCTGCTTCCAATTGCTAACTACGCGTAATGAACTCTTCTCGTTCCTTGAGTGCTTGCACCTTTTCCTTGAACATCTATTGATTGTCGGTATACTTCATTGATCACCAGTAGTGCTCATTGTTCCCAACTATGAGATCATATGATACTCGATGCATCTCATGCAGTGTCAGAATAGGGATTGTCGCAAGGTTCATACTCAATTTTTTCAAATGCAATAGGCATGCCTTGTCTTCTAAAGTCTGAACATGAAGTGATCCCTCTAGTAACTACACTCCACAGTGGTTTGTGGTGATCTTTGCTACTAAGGCTGAATCACACACTTTCTTTAGATTCGCTTGTCCAATGCATGATTGAATAACCCTATTTGGACCTGCAATTCCCTATGGCCCTACTGCATATTTTCTAGTGTCTTATGGCACTAGTCCTCAATGTGGTTCAACATTATTTCCATAGCATTGTAGATCACATCACCAATCTCTTCCAGGTCCCCCTCCATGAGGACCATTAGTGTCACGCTTGCAGACTTGTCGGACTTCTTCTTCTTGCGAGGTCTCATAGAACTTTGCTTCTGCCTCTTTTTAACAATGAAGGGAGACTCCAAGCATGTTCCCCCTTCCTCTTCACCCTCTCTCTCAACCTCTATATTGGTGCACTATGTTTCAAATTTTCCGAGGTTAATACTAGCTTGTGACGTGGTGGCAACTTTCTCCTTTGGCGCTTATGTCTCTTTGGCAGAGATCTTCTCTTTCATGTGCTTCCCTCTCTTTTGTAGAAGCCTCTTTCTACTACACAACCTTTTATTTTTCCGCGGTCTTTTTCTTCACAGAAGCCTTCTATGCTTTGTTCTTCTTATCTTTCATTGTTGTTGTCGTAGTTGTGGTTTTCTCTACTTCACCTTTGGCACCTTACTAGTTCTTATGCTTGCATCAGACGGGGTGAGCTAGTCGCTCAGTGATTTACTGATGACCCCCATAATATCATCTTCAGCGACCAATTATGTAAACTTATGCCATATGCCAGTGAGTCTTTCTTCGCACGGATAAACAAATTATGAAAATTTGCCTTGAAATCAGCAACATTAGCATATTTTGCATGCAAGCTTTGTGATAACTGTGGCCAATTATTAATCACCATCCTCAACTCAGATTCGAATAGAACCCAAAATATATTTGCCTCCATAATGCGCACAGGGTCCTTTGTCACCCATAGCAAGGAAAATTTTGCAGTCTCGCATAGGTCTGAATAATGCTGCGAGAACTAGCTTCCCTCCAACGTCCTCCATGCCACCAGTGCAATCAACAAGAATATCCATGCATAGTGGAATGCCTTGACATCATCCTGGGCCTATTTTTAATCCTCCACGAATTCATGACATAGATACTGAGCCCAACTATATTGGACTCCTTTGGCGCACTGTGTAGCAAGATATACTACTGACGTTGTTACTTCATCAATGTGACATGTCCTCATTATCTTTTCAACCAATATTTGTGCAGCGAACTGCACCACGCCATCTGACTTCTTCACATAGTCGCGTGACTTCTTCACCGGTATGAAGTCGCTCTTCATCTGGTCTGCCAACTTCTTCTCCTGTGATTTTCCCACAAAAGCATCTACAAGGTCTACTCCTTTATAAGGAAACAATGTGATAAGGTGAATCATCATATCAGTAATTGGAATGGGCCCTCCCAACCAAAGGCACCCATCGTGAACCAACGTCAATAATTGACGCACATAGACAGTGTTGATGGTGTTGCGGCTAAAATGAGGCACCCACAACATATTGAGCAACCTCGTGTGCCCAACTCTAGTTTCCCACTTCATTGGCTCGAGTCATGTAACATATTACTCCTCATAGTAAACTTTCTTCAGGTATTTTCTCGTTTCCAACTTTGGGAACTTCACGTGATCCCCCAAGTTCCAATCATCCATTTTAAATATGGTATTTAGGCCAGCAGATTTCCCTCGAAAGGTACGTTCTCTGGTAGTAATGGTGTGGAGACTTGGAATTTTGTTGAATTTGGGTCTTTGGTAACCTTGGTTGTGGATTTCCTAGGCGAAATATAAGGTGGTAACCGAGTAATCGTCACAACTTCATCTGCATCAATCTTTTCAATCCCCATAGTTAGTTCTTCCTCCTCTTAGTCCAAGGGTTCTATCGGCTGCTTGGTTCTATCCATCTTACCCTTTTGTCTGAACTCCGTTGGATTTTTGCGTGGTGATTACCACACTCATGCTTTTTGGGGCTTCTTTTTCTTCTTGTCTCCTGCTGTGGAGGTAGAGGGTTTACGCCTTGGAAACCTAGGCGTTGTGGTAGGGAAGGTTGTAGGCATGGGTTGGGTCGGATCGGGTTGGGTTGCAGTCATTCTCTCCAAGAATATTTCATGCTGCCACTCAGGTAAATTCTTGAACCATTGCTGCGAAAGCTTCTCTCGAAGTTCTTTCTAAGCCTCTCGAGACATGAAACAATTATCTTGGCACAAACTAAAGTGTAAAATCTCAAGGAAATTTCTCAGGAAGCAAAGTGTTCGAATGTGGAGTGAGATATTATATTTATAGCCCAATTTGAATTCAAATCCATCCATTCCCTCCAGATCCCTATCATTAATGCGCTTTTGGTGGTATATTTCAAAAGAGATGCTCCTTAAATTTTCTCCCCCGCTCCCATTAACGGAAAAATCGTCATCCAATAATCTAAAGTGCTTCCAACAGTCACTTTTTGACTAGGCTACATATGACCCATCATTATATGCGCAGCTCCTTCATCGCAAATCTCCTCTGTGCTTTCCCTCGATTCATTGTGCAACCCATTCACTTCGCCAAACTATCTTTTGGCAATGTAGTTTATAGTCCCGTACTTCCTTGCAGCTACCTGGAGTATTAAGACTATCCTGCACTCATATAGTCATTGCGCAGGGGCTGGATCACCCCTATACAACTTTAACCAACTCCCATTGACCTTTATTGGAAAGAGTTCCCCGTTCATCTTTGCGAGTTGAATTTCACCTCCATCTGTAATTTCTTTAACGATATATGCCCCGAGCCAATGCATCTAGAACTTTCCTAGAAACTTCGTAAACTTGTTGTCATATAGTATAAATAAATCCCCAATTTTAAAGGTGCACTGTTTAATGTGGCAATCATGCCACGCTTTTTCGCGAGCCTTTTGCACCTACTGATGAAAACCATCCAAGAAGCAATTATCTTCCAACTCAACTAAGCGTTCTTCCATGGTATCCCTATCAGCCATATCTGTTATTGCAGCAATGTGCAAACTTGGCACCATATACTCCATTAGCATCATGACTTCTTGTCCATAAACAATTCTAAATGGTGTCTGTCCAGTCAAGTTTTTACACATAGTTCTATGTGCCCACATAACAGCTGGTATGCACACATCCCAATCATTCTGGTTTCCATTACAAACCTTTGTTAAAGAATTTTCCAAGATTTTATTAAAGGCCTCCACTGTTCCGTTTTCTTGAGGATGATATGGTGTACCTTTCTGATGATACATCTGGAACTCTTCAAGCAAGTCAACAAGTGTTTCGTTCAAGAAGCACGAACTCCTATCACTCATGAAAATTTTAAGGTAGCCAAACTGAGACAAAATGTGTTCAAAAATGAACTTTGCAGCTGTAGTCATGCTACAATCCTTCATGGGTTGTGCCTCAACCCACCTGGTCAAGTATTTAGTCGTTGTAATGGTGTATCTTGCTCCTGTCTTCTTTCCTAGTGGTTGAGTTGGCCCCATGAAGTCTATTTCCCACTTATTGAATGCCTGTAATGACACTTGTGGCTTCAGAGGCAATTCATCCCTTCGCGATGACCTCCCCATTCTCTAACAAACATCGCATGCCCTAAATAATCCTTGGAATCCTTATACATAGTTGGCCACCATAGCCCATCTCATATGATTTACTATTCAGTTTCTCTTCCCGCATAATGTCCTCCAACTCCTCTTCTGTGTGCTTTTGCGAGGATAATTTTCATTCATAATTGGGGACATACCTACGCAGTACTTCAGGAGTTGTATCCATAGAGAAGAACTAGATTATTTATGAAAAGTGTTCATCTGAAACGTTCACAACAAAGAGTTGCACATTAGGCAATCCTTCCTCTAGATTTGTAGGCTCGTCACCATTCTCAATCTGTGATAGGTGATCTGGTCCAACATTTAATCACCCTAGCTTAACAACTACCTCAAAGTCATATTCTTGAAATAACAACAACCATCTACAAATCTTCCCCACCAACATAGGCTTGTTGACCAAGTACTTCAAAGCGGAATTGCCTGTGCACATTTTGAAGTGTGCACCCAACAAATAGTGCCTAAAATTTTCGAGCGTGTACACCATTGCCAATCCTTCGCGCTCCGTAATTGAATAATTATTTTTTGCCTTCGACGACTTCTTGCTCGCAAACACTATCGGGTGGTCAATATCACCTTTACCTGGTAGGGTTAGCACAAATCCTAAGGCTATGCAATATGAATCTACATGTATGTGGAATTCCTTCTTCTAGTTGAGGAACACTAGAATAGGCATTGTGAACATTTTTTCCTTCAATACATCCAAACTCATTTGGCAATCATCATCCTAGAAAAATGTTGTATCCTTCTTCAGTAATCTCTCCATGGGCGCAATGATCTATGCATATGCTTTGATGAACTTCCTATAATAGCCTGTATGGCCCAATGTCATGTGGAGCTGTTTGACATTCCTCTGAGGCTCCAAATTGATAATCACTGCAATTTTGGCACTGTCCACCATCAACCCCTGCTTAAAAACAACATGGCCCAAGAGTATCCCATATGGTATGTAGAATATACACTTCTTCAAATTAAAGGATATCTGATACTTTCCACAAGTATCCAACATGAGGTGAAGACTAGCAACATGCTTCTTTACTAACCCAAACACTGTCCAATAAATTCTTTGAAAGTTGTGACTACCACCCGAGAAAATATTGCAGGGGAATTATTAAGTCCAAAGGGCATAACTATATACTGAAAACAACCCCATTTTGTAGCGAAGGTATTCTTACTTCGATCCTTTGGTGCAATTTTGATTTGATGATACCCTGAGAACCCATCAGTAAATGAATAGGCTTCCTGATCTCCAACATTCTCTAATACTTCATCTATGAATGGCCTAGGGAATGGATCAGGACACAAGCATCATTCAACTTTCTTAAATCTATGCAGATCTGAATTTCTCCCTTCATCTTCTTTTCTTGAACCACCATAGGGCTAACCCATTTCAATTCCTCAACGGACTCAATAATCTCGGCTGTAAGCATCTTATATAATTCTTCGCGCACTTTTTCCTTGTACTTAGGATTCAACCGATATGGACGCTGCTTTATTGGCTTCACATTTGGCTTCGGAGTGATCTTCATGATACCCAGATCACCTATTATCCTCTTGATATCAAAGAACTTTGTGGGAAACAAGTCCTGATACTCTCACAATAACTCCATGACTTTGTCCACTGTTTATTCATCCTAGTAATCACCTATATTTGCGAACTTCGGTTGAGCTTCTGACCCAATATTCACTTTCTTAGTTTTTAAGGGTTTTGAGATGTCAGGGGCTTCCACCTTAGGCCCCACAATTTTGCGATGTCCTTCTAACTCAAGAATACTGATGTTCCTATGATCTTCCTCACCTTCCTCTGTGGTCACATTATAGCATTCCAAAGCATGGTGTAGCTGCATACTCCAGTCTGGTTGTACCCATGTGAAAATCTCTTCAGGCATTCTGAATATTGTAGCCTTAATCTCCTATAACGCTTCATCAATACACTCAAATCCATCCTCAAAATTGATACTAGTTCATCAAAATCTTTTTCTAGATACTAGTTCATCAAAATAGTATCCAAAGTGTGGCAGAATATATGAACCCATTCTGGTTGTGGTTCCTCTCCCCATGCCTTTGTCCATTGAGCCAGATGCTTGCATGAATCATTCTTTCCTATATACTTCTCTGTAATGCGAGTATTGGCATACCCAAACCACAACTTCATCATCCGTCGATGTTCCTTCCAATTTGCAAAGATATTCTTATGCATACCCCACCATCTAGCAGGCATAGCTCTCAGCGCAATGTCTAATGCCTGGAACTAATGTTCCTTAGGTACATCCCTTTAAAATTTATCCAGAAATAAATTTACATCTTTTAAACCATCATAATACAGTAAGTTGCATACCTCATTTTATATACATTGGAGTGACTTAGTGAGCCCATTACATCGCAACGTTGATACCTCACGCAATCGGTTCTTCCAGTGCTCATGTTCCTCATCTGAATCTGAATTGTAGGAGTTGTCCTTACCCAAGTAATTCACCCATCCACAGTGGGGTTGATCCAATCCTCATTCCGTGCAATAACCTAATATATTTTCTCAATGTCATCTTCCTCATAATAATCTTGAACTAGTTCACTATATCACGCACCCTCAATCAGATCCAATGGAACAATAACCCTTAGTTCATTTTTCTCAAATGTCATACTGCACTTCTTTAGGTTGATGACCGCATTCATATCAAATGCCCAATCAATGCCAAGCAACATTGGGTATGTATTACTTTCATCCACTATTTCAATTACTTCAAAATCGGCTATGGCGCTTGCCCCTTCAATATCCATAGTTGCTCCATGTAAGTGCCCCACATGAATAATCTTTTGTTGTTTGCCATTCGCAGCTAGATCAAGGACCACTGTATTGTTGGATTTCCCAGGTTTGTTTCAGCAAAACATTTGCATCAGATCCCAAATCAAGGATCACCTGGTCCATTTTGAATTCTTTGATCAGAGCAGTTAATCTCATTTCCCGACTAGTCCTTTTCTTACCTTTTTCCAACTTATGTACTGTGCGTTGTTCAGGCAGTGGCTTACCCTTGCTAGTGCAATTATCTATCAACTCTTGTAGTCCCTCTACTACTTTTTGGTCCCTTACGAACTTCATGCAGGTTTGTAAGAAAGATGTTAACAATGAAGGATCCATTTCTTGCGTAGTACTAACTTTTTCAAGCTTCTCTGTGTGCGTACTCTAAGCCTTTGATGTAGAATCTCTTGCGTCCTCAATGCTTCTCTTTGCCTCCATAAAAGTTTCCTTCACTTTATTCAAATCAAATCCAGCCTCCTTGTCAGTAACCTTGCGTACCCATACATTTTCATCTGGTTGTTTCCCCTTATCCTCCTTGGTAGCTATACCACTTCGCATAACAATATTAACAGTGGATCCATCCTCGTGCGGTTCTGACCCCATCATCTGGATGTTCTGAGTAGGCTGCTAGGTTTGGGTCTTCTTTTCTTTCATTTTTACGATGAGCACGGGACAATCTTCTATGACATGATCAAATTGGCGATAATATTGACAATAGGGGTGTGTTGGATTCTGAAAATCTAGCGCAAAGTGACCTAGTTCTCCACAATTGTAGCAAATGATTTGTCCTCGACCTCTTCAAGCTCCTACCCCTCCCCCTCATCCTCTTCCTCGTCCCTGGAATCCTCCGCACACTGCAGTTGTGCTTTGATCCTATTGAGGACATGTCTCCATCTACACTCTATATGTTGGGGTTTTGTCCATGATTAATTCATAACTTCGACAATTGTACTTGTCATGACCTACAAACTTACAAAAATTGCAAAACAGTTGCTGGGGAGTCTGCACAAATTTCTGCAGCAAATGACAATTGTTTGTTGAATGTTTTCCTATGATCTGGAAAATGGTGCACCATGGAACTACACCAGTGCTCGTCCCAATGGTATTTTCTAGCTTTAGGGGGATAAGACCTCCCCCAACTACATAATTCTGATGCACCAGGCAATGATGCTTGTCGTGACCATGACCTTTAGATTTTAAACACCATACTTCCACACAGGTCTGACTCTGGACTTGTTTTCCCTTTTTGAGACTCTGCAATTCCATATGCAGGCTAGCCAAGTGCAACTGAATCTGTTTCACTCCCAGATTCATATCTTGAATAAGTGAGGCCTCCAACTTCATAGCACTCTCCAAGGCCTCAGCCTACGTTCCAATATTCTGCTTCAACAAAGGTAATCTTAAATGAGGTAACAACAAATCAATATACCAATCCTTTTGTTGTTCATTTGTGATCTGCAGATTAGCCTATTGTAGTAGACTTTTCAACCTTTGATCAAAACCCCATGTAGTCTCATTTACCTACTGCTTAATTTCTTTAACCTCAGTTACAGACTAATATTGAGACTTAGGCTTCTTGAATTCATTATTCAGCGCATCCTTCGTATCTTTCAACGTTGCATCCGAGTGAGTCATACTATACTTAATATACTAGCTCAGTGCCCTATCCTACAATGTTGTGACCAACTACACTTTCTTCAGGTCATCATCCATTATCTGCTGTGACTTCCATAGAACATCTGCTACGAACCAGAATTGTTCAGGGTCTTCTGTCCCCTGACCGTTGAATATGGGCATCTTCATAACATTCGCCATACTGAATAGTGTAGGTGGAGATGGAGGCAGAGGTGTAGGTGTAGGTTGTGAGGTGGAGGTGAAGGTGAAGGTGGAGTGAATGGATGTGGTATCCCACAATACCCTAATTTACCATCTGCAACGCACCTTGTGGCATCTTCAGACCACTACTTTCTTAGTCACTCTTAAATGCTCCCAAAAAAGGAATGTACTCATCACCTAATTCTAGATCTCTTCTGAATGGATTTCTACTTCGCGTAGTTCCCGTTAAGTCTCATCTAAACATCAATTCAATGGCATAACCCGTTTCTCACACAATAACATTTTAATCCAAGTTTTTTAGGACTTCATATACTTACCTCTTGGTCATTTGAAAATCGACGTTCAGCTTCGCTATAACTAATAGATCTGTCAATCACGAACTTAGTAATGAATCCACCCAAGATTCTATCGATCCAATAGTTGAAAACCATCACGATCTTGTTTTCTAAACCTTCCAGATGCCTCACTAATTCTAAAGTCCACACAATAGGGTTATCCAACTTACATGTACCTTGATCGTCCACTAATTTAAGCAAACATTTGTATAGCTCGCACGGAAAAGAGCAGAAGAAAATCTCATGTTCTTCTATATACAGGTATCTATTCAACCACTCTTCCTTTGACAAGTGCAGATTCCTATTTTCCTGGGCTACAAATTTGTGCAGCTTCCAATCTATCCACTTCTCTCTCTTTCTTAGTTGATATCCACTTATACCACATCACACATTCCTCAGATAGATCCTAGCCCCGACAATGGGACCATTTGTTGGCTTAAGGGGGCTTGGACCCAGGTTCATAGTTAGCTGCCCTAACCAAATAAACCCTACACTACCAGCCCTTTCGGAAACAACCTGCATAGCACAGGCTGCAGTCTCACCTGTGGCAGTATTAGGGGATGCTAGAACCAGGTTTCTGCATCCAAAGGACTATGTTTTTGTTACTCTTAGGTCTTTATTTCGACCTTCATGAACCCTAATGCTTAAAACCTAGAAATTACAGTAATTAACAGATAATAGATCCAAACTCTTCACCAATTGTTCTAAACATTCTTAACATCATGTAATTAAAAAAATCTACCCCTTTCGTGCATCTATTAAGATTTTTTCATGATAAATGGCAGTAAACAAAGCGAATATACAGTAAATTCAGAAGTAAATAATAACACACAGGTACATAGATAATGTTCCAAAACAACCTTTATTATGCTTAGACCTTCAATTACAGACTCTTCCAACCATGAACAAACAACTATAGGGGCTCTTGCACTCATTTGCGAACTTACCAAGGACTTTGCGCACTCAGCTGCAAGAGCCTTCCCCTTTGCCTAAGTACAGAGGACATACTTCTCTCACTTAGATCATTCACTCATAGATTATGGATATCTCTCATGACTCTTTATGACTCCTTTTTTATATCATTCTCTATTACAATACCATGGTCCGCGAACCATGGGCAGGTCACAAAACAACTTAAATCCTAAAAAACTAAGGGGATTTGACCTTCCTAAATCCCCTTTGACTCCTAATGACCTGCATGCTCCACTCCTCAAAATGCGGAGACTTCAAAATATTAACAAAACTTTTACAAAATTTACCCAAGGGCACCTTGTCCCAAAAATTTGGCACACACAATGCATGGTCATGTTTGTGTGTATGGAATAAGATTCATACATAGAAACTATATGGGTTCATCTAGATTATGAACAATATCTATTGTTGACATAATTGTGAAGCTTGTTTCATAGAGGCATTTATATGCTTATAATTTTCCAAGTGAAAATTATATTACTACATTGTCAAATTCATCCACATGGTGTGTTTCCATGGGAAAAATCCCATTGTCATCATCACAAATTAAGCCATGAATAGGTCCAATTAGACTTTCCTTCCTCTGGTGTGATAAACCCTTCAAATTATGGCATGATTTCCATTTCCAGTTTTATGAATTATAATATAAATTACAAGATACAAGAAACAAATGCAATTGTCTAAACTATTCTAATAAGAAACTTGAAGACATGGAACCAACAAAAATAAATGTAAGAAATAAACAAGAATAAACATATTGGATTGGAGATTGCATAATTTTTAGGAGCACTTTGGTGAGTTGAATGGTTGTAATATACATGTGATGTTAGAGTTATGACACATAGTGCATGTAGGATGGAATCAATATATCAATAGATCATTCACATCTTAAAATTCACATGGAATAATTTTTATCCTCATATTAGTTCTTAGGTGTATGCTTCACTTGAAAATTCTATTGTATTTCAACAAAAAAAAGAACAAATTAGAACTATTACTCAAATTAAATGCATGAAATTTAACTTTTAATACTAATTTAGAGGGAGTTACACCAAACTATAAGTGTATGATTGATTTAACCACAACCTAAAAATAAAGGTATCAATTAATAAGAATTCTAAAATATAACCCTTTTCTCATACAAACTAGGGTTTTATTTTACGACTTATACCATTGAATTAATATATTAAGCCTTGTTAGATTTGTTAGCTTTTATGAACCAACTTGCATTATCAATGCTCATAGAAATTTCACTTTGAATTTCCAATCCAAGCCCATATGTCCACTTTTCTTACCAACTTTTCCCCTTTTGTGAAATTCATCATGTGTGCAAGCATTGTCTATCACCATAAACTTCTAAGAAAACTTAAATCTCTTAATTTTTAACATAAACATCTAAAAAAACTAAATTAAATCACATCAATTTTAGCCTTTCAATATTGTGTAATATTTAAATCATTTTCTTTTTCCATTACATATGATGTGAATTTCATACCAAAGTAAGGGTCCCTCTATATTCTCTGATTTCATTTGGTTCCACCCATTATTGAAGAATTAAGGAATCACATTTGAGTTGCCATAGCTCCTCCATACCATCATGAACTAAAAACATGATCTATTTGGACTTGTTTCATTATCGCTTCTCAAATTCCTTTACCATTTCTAAACTAAATCAAGAAAAAATTTACCAATTAAATAGGTCAATCATGGGAGAGATTTCATTGATTTTGTAGTATACCTAGGGGGATCATATGGAGTACAAAGGGAGGTACCCAAGGGAATAATGTGATGTAATAATATAATGGGCTTATCACATTATTCCCTAACTACTTGTGGTCCCTTGCATAATGTGGGTCAACCACTTTATTTCATATGGGGTACAGAGGGAGGTACCTAAGGGAATAATGTGATGTAATAATATAATGGGCCATAGTTAATAAATAAAGTGGTTAACCCACATTATGCAAGGGAACACAAGTAGCTAGGGAATAATTTGATAAGCCCATTGTAATGGATGTATGGTATTGAGAGACCTATGGTATTGTGTGTATGAAGTCTATATAGAGGCTCTAGAATCTCCATTGAGAGATGTCAAGGATTATTGTATTGACATGCATTAGCTTGTGGAGTGATCTCCTTCCTTAAGGAGTAATTGAATGGTGTTACCCTACCTCAAGGGTTTGAGATTAATAAAGAGAAACATTTATATTTTATATTTTTCGATCGATCCTTATATTTCGTGGGCATATTTTCCATTTTAATATATTTCCAAGTCAGATACATTACAAGTGGTATCAGAGACAGGTTTCAATCCTGGAACTTGTGGGTTATGGACCCACCACGCATCCACTCATCACTTGCTTCAGTTATCCAATCAATTTCAATAATAGAAATGGCACAAACTAATGCTTCCACATCCTCATCCTTTCTTGAGAGTGCATCTGCAACAACATTTTGCTTCCCTTTTTTGTAGATTATTTCAAAATCATAACCCAACATCTTTGTTACCCATTTTTGTTATTCTTTTGAAGATAATTTGTGTTCCAAAATGTATTTAAGACTATTATGATATTTTTTTACCTTGAAGTGTCTTCCCATTAGGTAAGGTCTCCATTTCTTTAGTGCATGCAATATTGCCAACATTTCCTTCTCATAAATAGGTTTGTGTAAATTCTTTCCTTTGATTGGACGACTTTCAGAAGAAATGGGTCTTCCTTCTTGCATTAAAATAACACCAATTCCATTTCCTAAGGCATAACATTCCATAATAAAGGTATTTGTGAAGTCAATCATAGCTAAGACCGGTGCTTGGCACATTGCCTCTTTAAGTGATCCATGATTCTTTTGCTATGGATGTGTTATTAAATTACATATAACAGAGCACTTAAAAATCATGGAACATAAGCATATAAAACGAAGATAAAAAAGACATAATCATGCATGAGATCAAGACATAGAGAATTGATTATGGAGTTCATTGAATACTTGCCATGAGCTTATAACACATACTCTGTGGTCAAGTTTACGTAAAAATGGAAACAATAATCCAACTATCAATACAAGGCCAAACATCATTGTTGCTTCAATAAGTGATGGAAAACACATTATCTTTGCAACACATGATTTAAAAAATAAGGCAAAACACTGTTGTTGCTTCAACAAGTGATGGAAACACATAATCACTTTCAAAGTTTAAAATGCAACACAAAATAAGGCCAAATATCATTGTTGTTGCAACAAGTGATGGAAAACACATCATCACTTTTACAGTTTAAAATGAAACACATGATTTTAAAAAATAAGGCCATGACATTCTACCAAACCTAGAAAAACCATCTCTCACTTATCAAAGTGACTAGGTTGTCTCCTTGTGCGCATTCATTGGTCGAACAACTGTTTCACATGGTTCATGCATGGATGATTTGTCCTTGTGATGCTGCTTTGGATGGAGCCTCCAACATGTGGCTCTTTGATGACCACCTCTGTCTCAATGACTACAATAAGCCTTCTTCCTCTAGATCTATTATACCTTCTTCCTTTCTTGTTGTTGAGAGGGTCTTTCATGCCTCATCCCTTTTCATGTTGCTATTCTTCTCCAGCACTCAGCAAACACAAGGTTATGCAATCCACAAAAATTGCAAGTTTTTCTATGCCATGATTTGCATTCATTATTAACAGTACAATTGTAATCAATATGAACATTAGAATAACGAGAATTGTTATACCTTTCATTTTGGTCTTTGGTATGATCATGGAAACGAGAGCTTTCCTTAGCTCTTTCTCTACAATTCATACTGGCATAAGTTGATGGTGTTGTGTTCCCATGATCCTCTTTCCTCGACGGTTTCAACAATGTCGTGGAAGCTTCTGACATCTTTGAGAATTTTCCTTCAATTCACCCCAACCTTGTGAATCGAGGTCCTTTCTCAACCTCCTCCTTCTTCCTTCTTCTTCCTTCTACATCATCTTGATAAGGAGTCTCATGTTTGTTCCTATAATGGGTATCTCCACATTTCCAAAAAAAAATATACTATGTGAAGATGAAACTGAAGATAAATCAACATCTTTTACCTCCACTGTCAGTTTGGAAAGAACTGATGAAGGCTCCTCATCATCTGTGGTTGATGGCTGCATGGTTGTTTTGGCGCATTCCCCAACCTCCTTCCTAACATATCCAAGTCCTTCCTAACGGGATAATTCCTCTACTTGGATGGGGTTTATGATGCTCTGGACATTAATGTCAAGGCCCTTTCCATGATACCCCATTCTCTTTAACAGTTTGGACCTGATTCTTGTAGTATGGTTTTCAAAAATGGTGAAATCATCATCAGGAACAATACATGGAGTTGAAGAATTGCTTTTTACCTCACGGGGGTCATGCTGCAGATTTTCCAAGCCCTCATCCTTAGCTTGCAGCTGGCATAACAGCCTTTGTTTCTCCTATTTCTCTTCCTGTAGAAGCCTTCTAAATTCAACAAGCTTTGCTTGAAGACTTTGGTCATTGCACTTTGATTCTTCTAAGGCCTCATCTGTGGCTCACAACTATAACTGCAATCGATGCTTCTCCTCTTTCTCTTCTCACAATAGCCTTC
Source organism: Pinus taeda (assembly GCA_000404065.3). Classification (NCBI taxonomy): domain Eukaryota; kingdom Viridiplantae; phylum Streptophyta; class Pinopsida; order Pinales; family Pinaceae; genus Pinus; species Pinus taeda. The sequence continues at coordinate 85,418 of APFE031072789.1, read as the reverse complement.
TTAATTCAACGTTCTCTTCTTGAAGTTTTTGGTTAATATCCTCATTCGAGGAAGGTCATGAATAAGATGCATAAGCACCGGAATATGTGGATGATGCTTTGCTCTCTAATCTCTCTGTCTCCTCCTCTCTTCTCTTCTCATACACACCATACATGATGTCCACCATTTTGCACATTCATAGGAAGATCTCATGCATTTCTTTATCATTCTCCATGGTAGCACACTCAATTATTCACGCTCACAATTCTTAACAACAACAAGACCACTTCTCTTCCCAACGAGCTTCAACATCCGCCATGTCTCCTCTTCGTGATGCAAGTCCTTTGAGGCTTATTTCTAGTTAGCATTGTCTTGTAATTCACATCAACTAAGCCATGCTCTGATACCACTTGATCCAGGATTCTTTTGTTATGGATGCGTTATTAAATTACATATAACAAAGCACTTAAAAACCATGGAACATAAGAATATAAAATGAAGATAAAAAAGACATAATCATGCATGAGATCAAGACACAAATAATTGATTATGGAGTTTATCCAATTTGGACTACATCTTCGGACCCTGCTCAATAGTCGGGAGGCCTTCATTCATTGAATGACATGAAAAGAGAAGAAGTACAAGAATATTTTACATAAACACTTTTATACCTCCAATTTGGAAGATAGATGACAAATGGAGAGCCCATCTCTAGAAATAGACAACACCACTAACTTCCTGGCAAAAAATCATGCAGAATTGCCTATTCGAACACCCAATTCAGAGGAGTGAAGCTTTTGCATCTTCTTGGAACCTTATGATTTCTAAGGTAAGGTTATAGCCACCTTCTAGGAGCAGGTTCCGCTACTCTATTCTATAAATCTACGCTGCTCTCTGCTTCTCTCCCCCTATCACTGTGCGGATAGCCCAATTTATATGCTGGTGGGTAGGATCCTTAACAATCCAGGCAGTTTCAACAAATGACAAGTATAGCAAGTCGTTTCAACAATCGAGATTCTCCATGGATAACACTCAGTGTTTTCTGCAGTCTTAACACAGGAATTTACTGAAAAAGTTCACACAAGCTATTTTCTGCTTAACTCCTTAACCACACATTATTCCTTAAACCAGTGGTTTTAACACAGAGAATCAATGCTTTAAACCAATGGATAGACCTGAATCCTTGGCAATAAGCATTCTGTGATAAAGGTGGATCCAACGGGCTATCAACTGCAACACATAATCTATCGTAAATCGCATTCGGTTAGGGCCGAGGGTGATTCTCCATAATGGATCGTTGTGAAGAACAAACTGTGATCTACAAACCGGCGGACCCAAAGGTTTTTAAAACCAACACCCTATAAGTGTATTACATCTGGGATCCATCATCATATCACAATCGGTAGAGCCAAGAGTAATACTATGTACATGGTACTCTGCATGCATCAATGTGTGATGTGTAATAAAAGGCAGACCCAAGAGAACTATCAAACCACAGTATATAGTATATCGGATCCGAAAGAAGTCTTCACCAATCGCAATCAGGGGAACCCATGGGTCTTATGGCTTTATAAATGTGGTGTGTGTGATATTGCGATTGTGGTATCGCAATCGTAACCCTGAATGTTGAGGGTTGATTTGTAGGTTTTAACCCCGTACATAAATTACCTGCATACGAATTCTAAATCACAGGAAAAATAAAAATGCAGA